>RJWH01011208.1:0-13268 GCA_004363575.1 Solenodon paradoxus | reverse complement strand
TGCTGTGAGCCTCCGCACAGCCGACTCCTGTCCTTCAATTCACTGTCTCACACCACGCACCCACACTCCCAGTCCTTGTGTCACAAATGGTGTCCAGGCTTAAACTTGTCACTTCCCTTAGAAAGGCCTTCCTGAACACCCTAAGAGCTCCATCAATCCTTAGTATTTTCTCTCAACACTTAGGGCTACCTGGCCTTGCGCTGACGTAGGTAAGTTCTGGGAGCGGTGGCCAGCTGTCCCAACCTTCCTCACCTCCAAACACGGCTTGCTTTCCGGTGTGTTGACTGCACTGAAGGCAAAGCGTGCGCCCTGGCTGGTCTCGCTCAAATGTTGTGACTCAAGCCTCCCCTGAAGGAGTGGAGCTGCCAGCAGCCCTATTCTGTCCAGCTCAAAGCTGAAGGCTCCAGAGGTGGAGCTGGTGCCTGGAGGAGCCTCCATGATCCCAAAGCCTGTGCTGGCAGTGAAGGGCGATGGCGCCTTGCTGCCAAACAGCGATCTGCTGGCCCTGCCACTGGGGGTCTGGCTAGGTCATAGCCCCAAAGCCAGAGGTAGTGGCTGCACCGAAAGAGAACAGAGCTGTGGCACCACTGAAGGCTGGCTGGGTGCTAGCCGGTGCACCGAAGGCTGAGGTCATGGGTTTCAAACAGCTGGGCTAACCCAGTGAGAGCTGCCAGGGAATGTTTCCCAGAGGATTCTTTCTCTCTCTCTCCCAACCACCTCACTCTAATTAAACTGCACACCTTCAGTCTTAAACACACTGGCCCCAGGGAATGCTTGCACACCAGCTCTCTAATGATTTATGACCAACTAGACCAGGCCAGCCCTCTGGACAGGAAGCCAGAGAAGGAACTGTGTATAACACGTGGATGTTGAGCCTTTTTTTTTTTTTTTGACTCACCAAGGAGGAGACAGAACAGTCCTCCTCCAGCACTGCTGACCATCAGCTCACTGAAACTGCTGATCTAATCTCCCCACAACTTAACCAGCTGGAAGCCCAGTCACAGGCATAAGAAAGTCCTGTCCTCCAGACTGACACCCTTACGCGCATTAACGATCCCTCTCTCTCCCCTTCCTACATCTGGTCTCTGCAGTAAGCCTTGTCTGAGGAACATGTCAGATTCTGTGCAATTTCAATTTGCTCAGGGGTCCAGGAAACCCTGAAGAAGCTCCCAGACCCTTGGGGGACCCGTCATTAGCACCAGATCTTGAATCCTGGTCCTTGACTTTCAAATTATTCATGCCCCACCTGGCCTGAGCCACCAGGGCATGTGTGGAATTATATTCATTCTCTTTCTCCCTCTCTCCCTGTCTTCCTCTCTACCTCTCCCTCTCTCCCTTTCCCTCTCTCTCCCTTTCTCTCCCTCTCTCTCCCTCTCTCTCCCTCTCTCTCTCCCTCTCTCCCTCCAGGCTGGAACAAAGTCCAGGAGACAGGCAGGCAGGAGGAGAGAGGAGGAGGAACAAGCATGAAGACAGAGGAGGAAGTATTTTATTTACTTAGTTGTCCACATTGGTGGCTCTGCTTGGACTTGGGACTCAAACTGGGGTCCTTGGGATGCATATGGACTGCGCTCCTCCAGAGGCAGCAGGCCCAGCCATCACTTTACCAGGGACACCACATTATTATCTCTTAAAGCGAAGATATTTTATTTTTTAAGGAAAGCCACAAGCAGAAATGAAGGCAAGCAGAGGCAAGCAGGAAGAGAGAAGAGGAAGAAGCATGCATTTGTTTTATTTTAGTTGTTCATCTTGGTTGTTCCCACTGCCCAGGGACCTGAACTTGGGTTCCCAGGATGTCTGTGGACTGCTCTACCAAAGACAATGAACTTAACCACTACCGCAGGGGACACCAACTTTATTTTTAATATTTTTAACTGGAGTAACTTGGCATTAGAATATGTTTCAGGGCATTATTTTTAACAAAAGAGAAAGTATTATTTTATTCAGCCTCCAGTTATGTCTCAGGTGGCTAAGGCACAGGGTCTGAAAGCCAAGGACTTGAGTTCAAGATCCCAGGCTAGAGGGGTAAAAAATGAATCATCGTTTAGTCATTAAAAAATTGAAGGGATGAGCCCTGGTGGAGTAGTGGTTGGGTGCAGTCCACATGCATCCCAAGGACTGAGGTTCATGTCCTGAGGCCAGGGTAAACAACCAAAAGGAACAATTAAATAAGATAAATAGAACGCTTTTTCCTTCTCCCTGTCTGCCTCTACTCGCCTTCATTCCTGCCTGCACCTTTCCTTTAAAAAAAAAAAGGAAATCCTGCTCTTTGTGAACCCAGAGGGCATTATGCTACATGAAATAAGCCAGAGAGACAAATACTGTTGGATCTCACTTCTACGTAGAATCTTAAAAAGGGCCTGGGGTGAGGGCAATGGGCTGAGGTTGAGCAAAGGGTATAGACAGTGATTTGTGAAAATACCTGCTGGGACCTAATGTCCAGCACGGTGACTGCAGGTAACACTCTTGTACACTTGGAAGTCGTGAGTAGATCTCAAATGTTCTCACCCCCGACCCCTCACACATGGTGACTTTGAGAGGTGAAGAGTGTGTGATTCAGTCTGTGTCAGACCATTTGCTGTGCACTGTAAATATGTACAATCCAGGTACCTCCTGGTGGCTCAGGGGTTGAGCTGGTGCCCGAAGAGCAGTCCACGTGCAGCCCGGGGACCAGGTTCGAGTCCTGGGATCAGAGGAACCACCAAGATGAACAAAAAATAAATGTTTCTTCCTCCTCTTTCTTCCTGACTGCCTGCTACCTGTCTGCCTGCCTTCCTCTTAAACAGAAAATTCCTAGTACCAGTCACAGGTTGAAATGCTAATATCATGGGTATATGTCAAGTTAAACAAAATGAATTATTTTTTAAAAAGTGTGTGATTAAAGAAGCCCCCATGCCCTGTGCAAAGCTTCACCTTGACCTGCATCATCCTGTCTACATTTCTGGTCTGTGAGTCTGCCTGCTCTTTGGATTCTCCTTTGAACATCTGGCAGCAAGTGTCCCCTCCTTCATGATGAATGAAATAAAATCTTCAGCATGTATGAAAATCATATTTCTTCCTTTCTTTGAAAATTATCTAACAGTATGCCCTGCAATATATTCTCAGGTGACTAAACCTGCAGCTCCAGATTCTGCTCCCCATTCTTGGAACACTGATTTCTCTTCCCAGTAATCACTTCCTTTGAAACTCTCCAGACAAGGTGCCCATTTCATTTTCTGGCTTAACCCATGTCATCCAGTGTGGGGTCAACAAAAGGGGTTGATGACTAGAGATTAAGTCTATTAAGAAATACAGTTTTTGCCCAGTGAAATCCTACTTCAAAACCCCAGCTCCAGTGTCCTCTCTAGGTTTCTTTCTGGCTCTGCATGCCCTGACCCAGGGCTTCTCAGAGGTTCCAGCATTTCCAAGTCCAGAAGAGGGAGACTGGTCATCTTAAAGGAATCACAACTTCCAGAAAGCTTTATTAAGATTTTTTTTAGATTCAGGGTAGCACCATTTTTAGGGAGACCAGATTCTTGATCTGGGGCTGACTTGAGTCTGGACTTTCAGGGACATGACAGAGTCAACCCATGACAAGGAGCAACTGCTAGGAGTCAGATCCCACCAGTTGCGTGGACAGGGGTTGGCTCTTCCCCTCAGCTCCCTCTCAGGCACCGAGAGTCACTTAGATCACTTGAAACAGACGTCTCTCCGGGAGCTGCCCATGAACTGACAGATGTCTGGCTTCTCACCCTGGAAAAGATGGCCATGAGTGAGGGTCCTGGCGGGTGGGCCCGCCCAGTCCTGTAGGTCCTCCCAGCCCCCCGAGGGCCTCCCATGGCCCCCATCCCCGCCAGCTTACTTGGTATAGTTGGCACACCAGGGGTAGGAGCTGGCTCGGGTCCTTCAAGGGTTTCTGCACAAAGCAGACATGAGGTCACAGCCCCAGGGTCTGACCAGCCTTGCTGGCCCTGCAATGGAGGCAAGTGGCCCCCACCTCCCCCTCTGGGTTGGTGACTGCATGGGACTACATGGTCTTACCTCATTGACAACAACCCAAGGCACATATTCGTGAGGCGGCTGCAGCGCGTCCGTCAACTGGGCATTGATGTGCAAGAGCTGGGAACCACGGTCCCCTGTGGCGCACTCTGTGATAGTGTCCGGGGACACCTTCGGGGCGTAGAGCTGCAGGCACTGAGGTGGGTGGGGGCATTGCCTCAGCTTCCTCCCTGTTATCTCCCCAACGGTCCTCCCCCTTACTGCCCCGGAGCTCAGCTTCTGTTTCCTCAGGGGCTACGGGGGACATCTGTCTACAATCATGCAGCCAGGACCACACCCTGACCCCTGTATTCCTCCTTTTCCTCAGAGCACATGTGTATGCTGTTCCCAGGAGCACCCTTCCTCCTCCCTCTCCAGCCTCTCCTGTGTACTCCCCCTCCTCCTCTGTGCTTCTCCAGCCCCTACTTGGCAGGGCTGGAGGTGTCTCAGGGTGACACCTCTTAGGTGAGCGGCCCAGATGTTCGATGAATGAATAAAATGATGGCGTGGGTAAGCCACTCCAATGCGAGTTCTCTTTCATAACACTTTGGGGAAATCAACAGGACTGTCCTATCATCCCCACCTCCCAGAGGCGGACTAACATCTGTGTCTGAACCTTCCTGTTCATCTAAGCCCAACTTAGATGCACCGCCTCCAGGAAGTCCTCCCTTATCTACCTGTGCCCCCCAGAAAAAAAATCTGTGTTTCCTCAGAGATGGAAGCTGCTAGAAGGAAGGTCTTTATCCTAGGACTCCACAGAGAGTGGTGGTCAGGGGTCAGGATGTGACCCTGGCTCTTGTCTGAGTGCCTGAAAGATAAGGGTCCCCTCCAATGAGGCTGAGTGAGGGGTTTGACTCACTGGCTTCAAATTTTGCTCCATATCGTCCATTTCTTCCAAGCAGACAATGGTCATGAAAGCTGAATTTCTCTCCAGCTGGTCCCACAAGCAGGCCTGGGGTGAGCAGGCAAGGGCTGAAGATGAGGGGGACCCTGGGCACCCCAAGACCACCCCGGGGATAATCGCAGGCATGCACTGAATGGTGATGAAATGGAGGCAATGTGGTTGAGGCTGCTCCCACTCCCTCGAAGTCCCACCCCCCCACCACTGCTTGCCCCCCAGGAGTCCAGGTGCCCCGCCCCCACCTCCCCGGAATCTGGCTCACCTCCACCTTGTTCAGCAGGCACTCCCGCTCCCCGTGCTGGCACTTGAATTCCCACTTGCCGCTGACGTTTAGTTCCTGCAAGGCAGCGGGGTGAGCACCTGTAGCTGCGAGATGAGCTTGGTGACGGGGGACTTCACCCCGCCCAGCCCAGCCCAGATCCCCCGCACCTGGGCGTTCCCATAGGGGACCAGTGTGACGTTGAGGATCTCCAAGACCATCAGCCAGGTCGGAAAGAGCTCGCGGACCAGGAAGACACGGCAGCCGGGACACAGCGCCTCGTAGTAGAGGCTCACGTTCACAGGGGGGACGCTGGACTTCCCCCCGGGCCCCAGCAGGCACAGGTCCCCTGCCTGTTGGGGAGAGGGGCTTGAAGCCAAGGCGGCTCTGCTCTAAAGAAAGCAGCTAAAAGGATGCCCTCCATCTTAACTCTCCTTGCAGAGTAGGCAGGAGGAATCCTGACCATCCGGTTTCACCGCATCAGTTTGATAAACACAAATAGTAGGCACTTAATGTACGCACAGTAGGACTTGACAAACGCAAACAGCAGACACTTGATGTATGCACAGCTCTTGCTGACCTCCAGGTGAGGCGAAACGTTCAGATGAACATGCAGCAAGGATTTAGGACACGCACTTTTCCTGCCTGCTGCCTTCCTAAAGGTGCATACCAGAGGAGCCTAATAATATTCATTTATTGCCACTTCACGTTCCCTCCCTTCTCGCCCAGCCTCGGCCCTGAGCTGAGAAAGGACCCAGCCCTGCACTGTCTTAGTTTTGTTCTCCGAGGCCCACGGGAACAAGCCCGCCTGCAGAGGAGGCACCTAATTCGTGCAGACTTCCGGTCGGGCGGAGGGCGCCGCAAACCAGTGGCTCGGCTCTGCTTATACCCCACCTGGAACGTCCGGCCCACTGCGCGCTGTAAGCGGCGCCTGAATGTCGGGGGCCATAGGCAGGTACCTCCCTTTCGCGGTCCTAGAGAAGCGCCACCTTCCCGCCGCAGATGCACACAGTAGGTGCTCAATGCACTCTAGGGCGGGCCGGGGGCTCGGGCGCGACTCGGGAAAGCAAAAGTCTTCCTAAGTGGTCGCGGTGCCTGGCGCCCCTACCTTGCAGGAGGCAGCCCCGTCGGGGAGTGTTCCCAGTAGGGCAGCGGGGACCTCAGGCAGCAGCAGCAGCAGCAGCAGCAGCAGCAGCGGCGACACGAAGGCCAGGAGTGGCGACGGGGCCATCCTGGCACAGGCGAACCGGCGGGAGAGGCCTCCCGGGAGGGCGCTGCCTTTAACCGGGCTCTGGCCCCACCCCCTGACTGCCCCGCCCCCACCCCTCCCAGCCGGGTGTCCTTTCGGACCCCGCTGGTACCCGGTTTCCAGTGATGAGGCCGTCGGGACGCTCTGCCACATCCCTCCACGCGCCGTCGAGCGCGGCCGGGGCAGGTACTTGGGCGGAGGTGAGGTGGGGTCTTCGGGGATCGACAGACAGGGGCGTCTCCAGGCACCTATCTACCTTTCCGGTGGTGGCCGTGGTGACCCAGGACCCCTGTATGTAGCCCCCGCCCAGGGTCCCTGCTTCCTACTCTGCGTTCTCATGGGGCGGGGGTGGGATGATCCCAGCCCTGGGACTCCCAACCCCTGGACCTGCTCTTCATCCCTCCCAAGCTTCCCAGTCTCGGGTCGCTCCAGACTAAACTCACCTCCATTCACCTTGGCTCTGCCACACTGGATCAGAACTACAGAAACCACAGGGGAGGACTCACTGATGGCACGGGGCATCCCGTCCCGGAGGGAGGAGGAAAACTGTTCTTTCCACCCAACAAGGCTGGGGATGGGTCATCTACCCCTGGAGCGAAAACACTCCCCTTGAACGGGGGTGGGGCAGTCCTATAGGATTCAAGCCTGTTAAACTCGAGTCCCAGTTTTGCCCCCAGCTGTGCTGGACACAGGGAGCCTCAACTTCCCCTTCTGTAAAATTGGACCAGTGAGACTGGGGAGTGAGGCACCAGGGCCAGCTCTGAGCCAGGGAAAGGCCTGGATGGAGGCTGAGGGTAGAGGCAGACTTCAGACTTTCATCAGGAAATACCCCAATCTGTTCTGGGGTTCAGATGAGTCCCAGCTGCTTGCTGTCACCTGGTGTCCCATGGGGAGCTAGGAAGCCCTAGCCACATGTCTAGACTTGAGTAGTCAATCGGAGTTGGGGATTACCAGGGCAGGCCACCCGTTCTGTACCCCGAACCCTTCACACGCACACTGAGTACTTTGGGGAGCCTGCATACATTGTCAGTGCTGGGCAGAGGCCAGAATGCTAAACCACTGCTTAAGTCCCTAAAGGCCCACTTAATGTCAGGCCACCAAACCCCCAGGGACTTCCTGTTGGGGGAAGGGTAGCAGAGGAAATTGGGAACAGAAAGGTCAGAACCCTTTCCCAGGAAGTACAGCCTAATTCCTGCCTGCCAGGTGCAGCAGCTGGCATCACAGGACTCAGGCAACCTTTGTTCCATGTCTGCTGACTGTGGGGGTGAGGGCCCCAGAGGAGGCCTCCCCCAGACTGGTCATTTATGATTTATGGGGATTCCTGCAAAGGGGGTGGGGCAAGGCCAACAGTTGGGAGGGGGACTCTGGAATAAGCTCCACCCTTCTGAGCCCAGGGTCTAAGGGCAGAGGTGCAGCTTGTGGGATGGGGAGAGACCCCCAGGCCTGGGCAGGTGGGGAACAGGGACCTTATAAAGACATTTAGCTTAGTCACTGAGGACCCAGCTCAATGTCCCTTGGTGTCATGATGGGGGTTGGCCTCCTGAGGGCATGGCTGGTGACCCGTGGGGCCGGGTCCTGAGCAGTACACATCTCTCCTAGGTGGCCCTGGGCAGCTCTCAACTTCTCTGGCTGGCCTGATGTCAGACTCAGGCTTGGGCTGCCGGCTCCTGGGATTCCAGGGCCCACAAACAGTAGCATCACTGACAGAACATTCATTGTGTTCGATGTTTTATATCCAGATCAAAACGTACCATATAAAACCACCCGCCAGCCTAACAGGGCAGGCAGGGAAGGGGTCCATGGGAAGCATAGAAAACGAGGGGGGGAGGGGTCTCATCCCCAAAAAACGAGGGCTCTGCAGCCCCCAACATGATGGAGGAGCTGGTAACCTGGGCGCGAGAGCGGCTAAGGGCAGTGTTGCATCTGTGCCCTGATTCTTGGAAGCCAGTGCCCTTGTTTATTTTTACTTATTGTCTCTCCTGGGGGGCCCTTTTTCGGGCCCGCACCATTGAGGGGATAACCGGTGGCTGGTTTCACTTCAGGGTTTGGAGGGGAAGTTGGGGTCTGTGGGGCAGGGGCGGGTCCCGCCCAGCCCCAAATGTCATGGTAGGGTTCCTGGCCAAGCGCAGTTCCTTCCTGCTTCAGCCCCGGGTCTATGGCTTAGAAATTGGAGCACATGGCAGGGCAGCTAGGAGGCTTCAGGGACCCCAGGGCCCTGGTGGGCAGGGTCCGGGTGACCAGAGCCATAGAAAGGGCAGTGCCCAGGAGGAGGGCTTTGGGGTGGGGCAGTGGGTCCCCCAGTGCAGAGACAGAGAGGGACAGGGGGGAACAAGGAGGGACTAGACTCAGAAAGGGAAGGAAAAGAGACTCGCTGACAGTAGAGTGGAGACTGTGAGACGGGGCGTCAGCGGGCGGGCGGGGGTCCTGGCCCGGGGGCACGCACGGGGTGGGCCAGCGTCACGGTAAGGGCGTCGTTGTGCTGCACGAGGGAGGCGTGCTGGTAGTGCAGCACCAGCTCCTTCAAGGACGCGTACAGGTTGTAGGGCTCTGCGAAGCCGAAGCCGGTGGCTGTGCGGTAGATGACGCAGTGTTTGGTGTCGCCGTCCACCCTGCAAGGCAACCACAGGTGCTGGATGGGCCCCTTCTGTGACCCTACTGGGTTCAGACTCTCCCCCACGCCCAATTCTCGGGCTTCCTCTCTGTCCCCACAACCTCTTCTCCCGGGGGTCTAGTGCCTCCTGGGGTCTAGTTCCATGAATCCCCAACCACCAGCCCTGCCGGGCACTCACACCACAGAGCAGGCATAGCAACCCCGCTGGCTGCTCTCCCGAATGAGGAAGGTGCCGTCCCGCTTCCCACTCAGCATTTCTTCAGCTTGCGTGCGGTTGATCTTGCCCACATACCACGTGCGTTCCTCGTGGTGGGGGAGGTCATCCTCATCCTCCATCAGTGCGTACTGGCTGCGGGGTGGCGGGGGGACAGGGAGGGGCCCCGGTTACTTCTGGACCAGCCTCCAAGGCCTCCCCTGGCCACTGGACAATGTTCCCTCTCTGGTGAACTTCTACTTATTCTGTAAAAACCACTCCAAATGGCCCCACCTCTGGGAAGCCCTTCTGGCCCCGTCCAGGGGGGTCACTTACTCCTCCGTCTCATTTTTGATTCCCAACCACTCATTGATTTTCTTCTGCCGGGCGCCTTTCTGGGTGAGCCACCTGAGGGGAGAAGAGAAATGGGCTGGTGGAGGAAATGCAGAGACCTCAGTGGGCCAGTAAGGCTGGCCAAAGGGCTGAGAGCAAGGAATGCAGGTGTGGGTGTGATACCTCCAGTTGCCACCAGGAGTCAGCATAGGCTTGGTGGAGGGCAGCTTGAACCTAGGTAGGTTCCCCTTCCTCCATCAGAGAACCCCTATTTATTCTGCTAATACTTAGGGAGCTACCAGAACCTGCCATCTCAGCAAGACCTTATTACCCCTGAGGTTCAGTCCTGGGGGCTGTCTGGCTGTGCTGTGGGCCTTCCACAGGGCAGAGACCAAGGACTTGGAGGACAGAATGAGCTAGTATTTGCTCACAGCAGGTGACATAATCTGCTGAGGCTTGGAGGGTGGAGAGGTGAGAACTGAGCCCAGATTGGGGCTGCTGAGCCCTCCAGGGAGAGCATCCTGTCAGACGCTCCCAGGGAGCCAGCCCCCAGGAAACAGCATCCCCATTTCACAGAGGACTGCATGGTGGCTCTCTGAGAGACTGGTGGGGCAGCAAGGCACTCACACCAGGTACTGGTCCCGGATCTTGCGCAGCTGCATGAGGTCTGGCTTGAGGCTGTTCATGCGCTTGTCAATCTCCCGGTTGTCCGAGGCCTGTGCCCGAAGCTCCTGCTCCAGCTTAGTGCGGCTCTCATGGATCTCGGCAATGCGGGACTTGAGCCGCTCTGAGTTCAGCAGGATCCTGTGGGAGGAGTAGCACAGGGGCCTCAGAGGGCTCCCAGCCACTCAGCCTGTGCACTTGATTATTTCCCCTGATTTACCTTCCTGGCAAAGTCCTCTTCATATTTCAAAGCTCATTTCAATTGACCTACCTTTTCCTCCCCCACACATGGTTGCCCCTCTATTTCTTCCTTTCCCCGCCTTCTCTGTGCCAGCTCAAGGCAGGGCAGGCAGGGCAGGAGAACCACTCACCTCTGCATCTCCTTCTCATTGCCCTCACGCCGGAAGCGCTCCAGATACTCCTTGCTGCACTTCTCTTGCGTCTGGCCCTGCTCTTCAAAGATCTTGATGGTCTCATTAAAGGCCTCAATAGCAGTGCGCTTCATTTGCAGTTCCTGGAAGGGGCATGAATCTCAGCACCTCCTGAGACTCCCCAAAAGTCCCTCATCAGAAGTGGAGAGATCCCAACTCTGATTTAGACTTTACTCAAACTGGTCCCTCTTCCAGGTACATTGTTCCTCTAGCTTCTGATGTACTGAATGAATTTCTATTCAACCTTCAAAACCCCACTCCCCAAACCCACTCCTTTAGATCCTCCTTTGGGTACATTACAAATCTCAGACCTGTTAGCACTGGTGAGAATGAAGGGTCAGTCTGGTTGCTATGGTTCATGGGGGTAGATCCTGCACCAGCCACCTCCTAGGCATCATCTCCCAACTGCCCTCTACAAAGTCAGAACTCATAAAAGTTCTGAGGCCCAGGGGGCCTAAGTCACTTCCAAGGTCATGAAGTTCATATCCGATCCCAGCGAGGCATCTCGTCCACCCTGGGCTGCAGCTGACTATGTGTGAGAAGGGAACAAGAAAGAAACTCCTCAGCATCTGCGAGGGAAACTGAACAATTCTGAGCCCAAGAGGGGACTGTGGATGTGAATCATCTGTATCTCCACTTGCAGAGGATGTTCACACCAGTCCCCTTTGAATAAGATCCTGGTTGACAGCTTCAATAAGTAATTAAGACTCACGGTTCCACTTTACAGATGGGGACACTGAGGCGCAGAGGACACCAAGGCTCAACCCAACATCTCCCAGGTGCCTCTCCTACATCTTATTGTCTATTTAAAAACAAACCAAACCCAGATCATACACATTGTTTTTAGGACAGTCCCCAGCGCTCAGTGCCTGTTCTGTGACCTGGCAATGGACATCTGTCTCCGTGACCTTGCCACTGTCCATTGCACCTGTGGGGGAGATGGGTAAGTGGAGGGCTGAGGCTAGTGTGAGATGCACAGGCCCGGGGCTTGGTTGGGGGTATATCTGGGAAGTCCCAGTACCTCGGGTGTGTAAGCGTGCGTAGGCCTGCGGTACCTGGAAGAGGAGGAAGTTATGTGCGAGGGAATGCGCGTGTCCCCAGCCCTGGAAGATGCATGTGCGCGAGCCTGCTGCATCTGGGTGGGAGTGATACACGTGCGCCAGCCCACCCGCGTACCTGCGAGGTGCGCGTGTATTCTTCATAGAGCTGGTCATACTCGCGGCTCTTGTCCTGGTACTGCTGGTGGTAGACTTTGAGCTGGGCACCCACAGCCTCCACACTGTCCTCCTTGACAATCTGGTCCTGGAAACATGTGGTGCCGGCAGTCGCAAACTGGGAAACGAAGGCCGGCACCACCCTCCCAGCTCTGGTGCCCAGCCCAGCCCAGCTCCGTCTCGGCCACACACCTGCTGGTACTTGGACACGGGGTAGAGGAGCCGTGTGTCCAGCTTGGCGTTGTACTGGGCAAGCGACTCGTGGCGGTAATGCGTGATGAGGTCCACCACGGAGCAGAAGGTGAGTGGCTCTGAGAAGCCATAGTGGCCGTCCCGGTGGAAGACCTTGATCAGCTTGTTGTTTCCGCCTTTCCTAGGGGCAGGTGGGTTGGGGTCATCCTTAGACCTCCTGACCCGTACACCACACCCGATCCCGATCTGTACCACCCCGGTCCGTCTGACCTGGCTGTCAGCCCAGCCATGCCTGCCGGGACAGGCCCCTACCTGAGAGTCAGCGTGTACTCCCCCTGGATCTTGCTAGATGCATCTCGGACCAAGAAGGTGCCATCGGGTGTATCCCGAAGTTTCTCATTCACCTCCTCCCTGTAGGGACACCTGGGATTGGGGCCACCCAACAAAGACCCTGCCCTCTGCAAGATAACAGCACAGCTGCCGCCACCGCCACCAGCATCACCACTAGCCCTGGCTGGCCCCGCACCTACCTGGAGATGTCACCCCAGTACCACTCGGCATCCTGCAGGGAGAGCGGGCTCCCTCCATTGGCCAGGGTTGCAGGGACGGGCTTTGCCTTGGGGGGTTTAGGGGGTAGTGCTGGGGGCAGGAAAACAAAGGAACGTTGAGTGTGGAGAGTCAAAGTACACAATCCTTCAACAATGACGGATGACAGTAATACAATAATATGGAGGAGGCTCACCTGGGGGTGCCACCGCTTGTTCTTCCAGATGTTCCTGGAGCAACTTCTCCACAAGCAGCGCGGGGAAGTCAGGGCTGCATTCAGTCCTGGGGAGGGGGTGCCGTCAGTCAGGCTGGGCAAGCTTGCCCGCCATGGGTGTGGCGCATGACGATGCACGAGAAAGCACGGTGCAGGCAAGCAGAGCGGACAACGCCGCAGGTACAGGGGTCAATCAACTCCTGTTTATGTATATGCAGTAAGTGCTCAATAAATTCACAAGTCAGAAGGGAACTGGGGTTCAACACCTAGGGTGTGGGGACAGGAACTCTCCTCTCTGATCCGGACCCCATAACCCCATCGCCAGCCCTCCCTGATGGAGCCTTGTTGGATCCAGTCCCACCCGTTATCCTGCCTAGCTCCCTGAGTTCAGGCCTCTACCCAACCCTTGTTCAAGCCCCACCCTTCCTCCTTCAAAAGGCTGTCCCCT
>RJWH01011206.1:0-13275 GCA_004363575.1 Solenodon paradoxus | reverse complement strand
GATTCCATTTGCAAGTAATTAGGGAAGTTCTTTATCTGTTGGTGACTTATCAGTTGCCTGCCGCATTCCAGAAGCTCAGATCATGGAATGTTTTATGGCTCTGCTAGCTCGGGCAGTCTTTATGGCTGTCTTCATGGCTACTGGGAAGTGGCAGGCAGGCCTTTTCCCCTTACAACAGTGCAGTATTCTTTTTTTCCTTTTGTTTATCTGTTGTTGTTTTTTTTTATTTTATTGAAGGAACGTGAAAATATATATGATAAGGTGTACACATTGTAAATCAACATCTCTATATAACACATTGAGTTTATCACCAACAGTCCTTTTCTATCCTTTACCATATGATTGACCTCTTTCTCACAATTTTTCCACCCCTCTCCCCCTTCCCTCTGGCAACCTGAAATTTGATTTTATAAAGTAAAAATCTGTTTCATTTGGTTCATTTATTTATTTGGTGTCTCTAAGTACCACATAAAAGTGACCGCATATACAAGGTTTGTCTGTCTCTGTCTATGTTTTTTGCACTAAGCATAATTCCCTGTAGGTCCATCCATGTTATTGGAACTGAGCTCATCTCTTTCAATATCTGAGTAGTATTCCATTGTATTTGTCTACCACCTCTTCTAGATGCACAGAAGCCCTTAAATTGCTTCCAGCTCTTGACTATTATAAACAACCTGCAGTGAACACAGGGGTGCATACAATGCAGCATTCTTCCCTCTGATAGTCTCTAGCCTTGGGGTAGATTGAGCCTCTGACTTTTGATTTGGTTGTAGGTTTAGTTTTGAAAAATGCAACCACTTTTAATGATTGTCCCTCTAATAATGTGGCCAGGATTTAAATGCAGATCAACATGAGTTCAGAGGCCAGGCTCTTGACAGTGTCGTAGTCATGGCACAGGTCCATAAAAACTGAAAGCTGAGGGAGCACTGGACTGTGGCTGTGTTAATTTCACTGGAGTAAGGAGAGCAAATAAGGGATTAAGAAAGGGCTAGTGCCTGAGTCACCCCAGGGCAGTTTCAAGTCACATGTGCATCAAGACTATGTGACATTTAGATGACTCTGGTCATCCCAAGTCAGATTATCTTTTAGTCCTCGCTTGGCTTTGCCACATGCACTTGGAAGCTCTCCTTACCCTTCAGAAGAAAATAGATGATGAGCGTTCAATTGTGCGCGAGAGTCTTGCTCTGCCAGACCACAGAGAAGCCATGGAGTCATCTTCGGTGACCCACCAAGGACAGGCTTCAGGACCAAATGCTCAGTCTCTTCTCTCCCTTTCTCTGACCCGTCTCTCTCATTCTCTGTCTCTCCCCTTCCCTCCCACCTTCCCTCATACACATCCCATAGGACTTCCTACACAACAAGAAAGCTATGAAATTTAAAAGCGGACATTCTTTGACATGTCTGTGTTTGGTTCACATCATGTGACACTGTGACACCTTGTGTTTGGGTCTCTGTGTTGCTCCCAGGACACCAATAATCAGATCTAATGCATCAAGCCTCCCAGGAAGGGTCAGTTGTCCTAAAAATCTGGTTCCCAGAACCATAGCAAGTGGCTTCAGCTTATTTACTGGGATCAGAAGTTGGCAAATAACCCTGATGTCCGAGGACGAGAGACTGTTACATAATCATCCTTCAATGGAGACAATGAGGTCACATGTTTGCCCATTTAATCTCTGATCAGGGACATGTTTGATTGCAGATAATGTGCTCACTAGCCCACAACTTAATTACTGAGTATCTGAAGCAACAAAGCTTTCAGATATAGTTCTGCCTAATGGTGCATCTGTTAGAGATCATTGCCTCCATTTGGCCTCTAGACGAAAGGTCTGGAGGATACAAGAGGGTTGCCGGCGCTGTTCTCCTATGACCTCTCTCCAAAAACCGCGCCAATTCCCACGGTCTATTTTCCAGCCAGCAGTAGGCATTACTGTTTATATCCAAGGCCAAATGGAACGAATGAGTGCAGAGTAGCAGATATTGGTAGAGCTGCTGGTGCAAGCGTCTTCTCCAAGGACATTTACGCCACA
Source organism: Solenodon paradoxus (assembly GCA_004363575.1). Lineage (NCBI taxonomy): Eukaryota > Metazoa > Chordata > Mammalia > Eulipotyphla > Solenodontidae > Solenodon > Solenodon paradoxus. Next base: position 11,248 of record RJWH01011206.1, on the reverse strand, counting down.
GTTATTTTGGTCTCTCTGCAGCCAGAGTCCAATTATCCAGATGGGAAGCTTCCAAAGCAACAGAGAGGCAGGAGTTCCCTCCCCAAGCTGGTAAAGAAATATGTTGAGGAAAATCTAGGGAAAGAAACAAGCATTAAGTATAGTAGGGCCAAAATGTTGCGTCTCCAGATTGGGGCGCCAGCAGTCTAACTGCAGAGTTTGGAACCCAGTGCATTGCATCTCTCATGAAGGGACATCTCCCCGGACTATTTCCTCCCTCCCAGTTCCCTGCCCCATGTGTGCGATTTGTCTGGATTCCAAATAGAACTTCCACCTTCCCCCTCCTCTGCCATAGTTATCACATTTACCATGCCTGCCAACTTCAAGATTTGCGAAAAATAAGTCTGGGGTGGTGGGTTTGTTTTTGTTTTGTTTTGGTGGGGGTTTCTGTATTTGCTTGTTAAAAATTTACAGTCTTGGTCTAGGCATGATCGTTAATCACTGGAGACAGCTATTATATCTTATTTCTTCACCTGCAAAGATAAATAAATGCAACATGCCATTTTAAAGAAGTTATAATAAAGGTGGATTTAGCCAGTTGATTTTAGAACACTAAGCAAATGCTTGATTCCCAGGACTGACAGAAATGTCCATGCCCTGGGGGGTTTTGAGCTCCCTAGAAGTCTGACTTTAAAAGTTTGTCCTCTCCCACTGAAGGCAGGAAAACTCAGGTCCACCTGGGCAGGGAGGGTTAGGAGGGTGTGGATACCCTGGGCCCAGGACTCTTTCTGTGTGTGGTCGCTGCCAGAAGACACAGAAGGAAACAGAGCAAAACAAAGCTATAAAGAAGCAGGAAACTGTTTCCCCCCTCCTCTCCCCCACTCTTCTGTACCCTTTGATTTGCCTTTGTTGGAAGATAAAGGATTAATTGTAATGTGAGGGGGGGAAAGGAAATACTGGTAAACCTGGTGTACTATATACAGAGGGAAATTTGCTATTATGTGTATCTCAAACCAAATTAATGTTAAAATGCAATATTCCTTCAGTAAAATCAATTTTTTAAAACATGAAACTGTCCCCAGGGTTCTTGCCTAAAGCCTGCCATTCGCTGTAAGCAGCTGACTTGTGTGGGCCCGGTGGGTTGAACGTTGCTAAAATGTTTCTGAGCAGAAATTCCTCCAGGACCCTGTCTTTATCTAATTACGCATGAGCAGCATTAAGGAGCAGGAGTATTTCCAGAGAAGCCAAGAGCCCTCATTCTGTATGTCTAGAAACCATAGGCAATCCTCACACCAGGAAAATCCTGCCTGCCCTGCCCCTCCCCAGGGTTCTGCCCAACTCACCTTCAGATTTGAAAAGCAGGTTTCCAGAGTGCAGGCTTCCAGTTGCCTTCCCGCTCCTCTGCAGACCTGAGAGGGGAAGCGGGGAAGCCCCCTTTCCCTCTGGCATCTGCGTCTTTCATATCTGCTTACTGAGCCAGGGAGAGCTGGTCAGAGAAAAGGGCCTTGTTATCTGGTAGTGTGGTCTCTCCACCTGTTTTGCCCAGGAGAGGTCAAATGTTATGGGAGTTCTTTTTCTCCTTTAATAAACAAGCATAGGGTTGAAGGATATGAGGCCAAGTGCATCCAAGAATCTGAAAATGATTGCTTAATTGAAGTTGTTTTCCTTTCTTTGAAGAATACCTTTAGGTGATGGCGTTAAGGCGGTAATCTTATTTTATGGCCGAATCCCTTTTATAGTCAGCATATATATACACACATATATTTTTGACAGGGATTTGCCTTCAGTGCAGGATTTAAGTAGGTTCTGTCGTTTGCTTAGAGAAAAATAATGAACTCTGCTTGAGCTTGAAGGGTCTTCTCCCCCTAGCCACGTGCTGGCAGGTCCCCTTCTCCAGTGCCGGTTGCTCTCCCAGGCTTGTTGACTGAATACACAATCTTTTGTGGAGATTAGTACACCCTTTAGAGAAGCATGGGCATTTCATTAATGGTATGTGAGGCAAAGAACTGCCTGTGGGTCATACATTCAGCATCAGGTTAAATTCCCCAGGGAGCACCAATTACCAAGTTAAATAGTTTCTATTTCAAGCTAGATTGCTAGGCGGTGGGAGAATGCCACATGCCTTCAAAGAGAACTTGTTTTAATTGATCAGCTTGTCGTCACTGAATCCAAATAAGCTCTGTTCTCATTTCCCCATGAACCTCTTCCTGTCTTATTACAGAGGGAGGAGCCATATTTCCAGATCAACCCAGAATGTAGAAGGAGGAGGGATTCAGGGGGTGGTATATTCAAAATAATGGGTAGCTTTTTGTAAATCCTCTAACTGCTCTAGTTAAAACTTAGGGATTCATTTAGGTAATTATCATCTCCTATGCCCTGGGCCTATCTTGTAAAATATGACTGTGTCATTCAGCTAGTCAGGAAGTAACCTTGGAAGCAAAGCTAATTACCTTCTAATCTGCACTCTTGAAATGTAAAGCTCATTTAAAAAAAAAAAAGAGTGACAGAGAGATTCTGAAAAGCAGTACTTGTTCCAGATGGCTTCTACTCCAAAGGGAGAAACTTCTCAAGTGTCCCACACGGTTTTGAACCCTGTGTGACCTTCTCCGTTCTCTCTGCCTCAGGTGCAGCAGAGAAATCTCCCCATAGGGGAGGAGTAGAGGGTGACTCTTTTAAGAAAAGTTATTTTCTGGGTGAAGAAGCTGTATCCCTCCCAGCATTGAGCATGGGGCCTGCCAGGGGTAGGCAGCCTGAGAGTGTAGTGGAGTGACTGCTTTAATTACTCAAACTGAATTGTTTCCTTTTTCTCTCTCCTAATGAACCTTGAACTACTTATACCCTTCTTCCCCCCATGGAAAAGTTGCACAATAATTGGTTGTTTACAAACTTTTAAGATAAATTAGACCGTTTCAACATGATGAATGGGTTTTTAAAGAGCCATTTAGTGTGAAATGTAAATTTTTTAAATTACAACTTCATTGAAAATGCACTGCCTTTTCTTCCTATATTATGTGTTGTCCAATGAATGATAATTCAGAGCTTGCTAAATCTCATAGACAGTAAATTTGAGCCTGCAAAAGATAAAATACATATTAAATAAAAAACTTTCCCCAAAAATCCATTGAATGTGTCTAATGACTGGTCTGTATTATGCTTCAAATTTGACTCGAGAGAATGCATATTCCAATATGAAGATGGTTTGTATAACACTAACCCTGAATGCACTTGTGAAACTGAGCATGGATGGTTTATAAATAAAGGGAACATTGAGATAAATTTTCTAACCTTACCCAACCCCCCTAATTAGGAAGCAGTGACGCTTCCCTAGACCACACAATGCCATATTATTTAGGACCTGCTCTGCTGTCAGATACCAGGCTGGCATATCTTGTTCTGTCTTTTCCCTGCCCATAGGTCCATATTAGTTTTACATCACCAGGTTAAGTCCCAGCCCAGCGAGCTATCTCAGACCCATGACCAGACAGATGTACCGTCAGGAAAATCAAAACTCCTCAGGCACCTCTGAAATTGTGACTGATCACATGTTTGTATGATGATAGTCCTGCCTTGGGAAACCAACCCGGACGAAACAGAAAAGCTGACGCATAATTTATGTTTGGGATGTTTAGAAGTACATCTGATCTTTTTTTTAATGCAGGCACTGAAGCAAAAATAACAACTCATGGTGCTGGGGTATCTGCACACCAGGTAGGGGACATGCTTGCTTTTAAAATAATGTGGTCTTTTTTAATCATTGTTTTAATTGAGATAACTTTGGTTCAAAACATTGGATATGTTTTAGGAGTATAGCTTCACACTTCTTGAAATGTATGAGACCACTGCAGGCCAACCATGGACGTTCTGATTACTCTCTACTGCTATCCACTCAACCCTCACTACCCTTTGCTCCATCCCCCCCACCCCCCACCCCTATCCTTCTGGTAACTTCAGTTCTGTTGTCTGAGTCCAAGGGTTTGTTTTTGTTTTGTTTGTAAAACTATGTGATCTTGAGAACCTGGTCCCATATATCTTCATACAGTGAAATTGCCCAGGGATCTTGGGCAAGATCAGAAGACTAGAGGGGCATGCACAATTCTTTTTGGTTTGTGATGGTGTTGACCAACAGTTGAGTTTCATAGAGGCTCTCCATCTTAGTGGCAGGGAGACGTTTCATCTTTCTTTGAACATCTAAGGTATGATCTACTCCTCTCTTTTGTTCTGATGTCTCAGCTTTATTTCATTGTGCCTTATAATGATCACTAGTCCATCTGGGAATAGAAGGGAAAATCGAAGTGCTTTCTGAACTTCTAGAGAAGTAAAATTCACTCATAAAGGTCACCCTTGGAGGAAGACTATCAGTGATGCCCAGTTTCTCGGGGAACATTTAACTTTCATGTACAATGATCTGTCAGCCATAGTTTTATCAGTGGTATTGTGGTAGAAGACCTTTTCCCTGACTCCAGTGCAAAAGTTACTCTGCCAGGAATTTTCCACAGTACTATGGAGACTGTAGCTACGGCCTGTTAATTATACTACGGAGGCTGTAGCTATGTTCTGTTCTACAGAGACTGCAGCTATGTCCTGTTATTGTGACTAAGGACAAACAAGCATAACCTCCCTACTCTGCAGTTGTACATAACTGATAAGAGTTACTACTAGAAACCACACATAGACAAGGATATGAGCTGCCCGAGACCCCCGGTGCTAAGTTTTGGATAACAATGCCCTTGAGCCAGCACCTGTGCTTGCAATAAAGTGCTGTTTTCTCTACCTTTCAAGTGCCCAGCTGTCAGTCTTCACGCCATCTGGAGGCGCTGCCATAACAGTACACAGTAAGTAATTCAGAACTAGAATCCCCCACTTAGGCAAAGTGGGACTTGGCTGACTCATATCTCTTTTCTCTCCATGTGGAGGAAACATGTAGTTCCCTGAACATATGAAAATTAATTTAGTCTATAGTCACAGTGAACATTTACTCAGATATTTATTTGAACTCATAAAAAGTTTATTGACATAATTTAGAAGGTGAAGAACTAAAATACATTCCAAATATTGATCCAAATAGCGTGGGTAGTAGCTTAGAGAAGTTTCCATCAAAATCATTGTTATGCATATTTGCCAAGCACTCTCCTTCCTCCAAATCACAACTGCCAAATGGTGAATTCTTGAGCTGATTTGCTTTACAAGGTGCCAAACATGAAGACCAATTAAAGTAGGAAATGCAGCCAACTAGAAGGAAGAGAGATAAATGTACATACAGGACATTTCTGCTAGAGTCTCAGGCATTCAGAAGGTTCATAATCTTCATACAAATATATAAAATTTTGTAGTGAGCTATTATCATTTGAATCCATTTTCTTCCTCTGCACTTCTTCACATCACACCTGCAAAAGAACATTGAAAAGACCATTAGTTTAGTTTTCATGAGGTATTTTTAGGAATGCTTGTAAATCAATGTTAGTGACAAGTCAGGCTTGAAGGTCTCATTTTCACTTAGAAAGTTCTTCTCTCAGTTCCATGACTCTAAAGAGAACTATGAGTAGAAGATGGGATGTTAGCTTTGGCTCTCGTGATTTAGGGAATGCTGAACTCAATTAGGATGGTTTCTTTGAAGGATTCGAGTGTAATACATTAAGATTACGACTTGTAAGATCTTTGGTACCTGTGGTAAGTTCACATTCAGTTGCCTACTGTTTTGGCATGTAATTCCTCTTGCCTGGGTTTGGCCATGTGATTGGCATTGGCCAACAGAATGAGGTAGAAGTGATGGTGTGATATTTCTGAGCCTAAGCCCCAAGGGTTATCACATGTTTTTGTTTACTCTCTTGCCCCCCTGCCATTGCCATCAGCAGGGTATGCCCAGGCTGCTGATCCCAGGAGAAGGATGAAAAATATGTGGAGTAGAGCTCCCAAGTAACACAGATGCAGAAGTGGGCCCAGCCTAGAGTGACTGAGCCCAAACAGGAGCCAAAATAATGATTTTTTTCAGCATTGGACTTGGAAGTGGTTTGTTATGCAGCAATAGCTAATTGACGTGGTGCCATTTCTTTTAAAATCTCTTGTAATGCAAGGATCATTGAACATTGTTTATACATTTGCTTCCATTATTTTTGGTGCCATTTTTTCTGTGTTTTACTTATGTGAATGCATTGAATCTTTTCTAAGGAACAGAATGCATATATTTTATTACCAGTGACTGAAGAAAAAATACATATGCGCATGCACACATGCACACAGACACAGACACACACATACACACAGAGACACCCATCTTATTGAGGCTGACACTAGGGCTTGGCTGTCTCCATATTCCTTCACAGCCATGTTCTCCCTTGCTTTCTCTACTGCAAAGGTTGCCCATTCCTATTTGCCAGTCTTTCTTGCAACTAGGGGCAGCCACTGGACCCAGGTCTGCCCAGTGAGCTCTGAGGACAATTCTGTTGCAAAACCCTTTTGGAAAGCTTGGCTTTTCTGTGTAATTCTTTAGAAATTACAAACCCGGTGTTTCATTTAACATTCATAGCTATGATGTGTCAAACTCATTGCTGAGTTGCAAAATGCAAGGTGAAGAGCTCAAAGCTGCCTCACTGGTAAAAGGAAAATCTGGGATTTGAACTGAGGTCTCCTGTCTCTGGGGCCCCTTCCACGCCCCTAACAGAAAAAGTTTCACTGGTTCTGGAACTAAAGGTAAAGGTAGGAAGGTTTTAGTGATGGCAAGAGAGAAAATATTATCCATAGCTGTCAGCAAGGCTCTTACACTAATCAAGTATTTTTTAGAAACTTAATTTTCAGGAGGAAGCAAAGCATTGCTGGGAAATATATTTCGCCCTTCCCAGCCTTACGCCTGCCCACCATGCAGACACATCTCCGACCTTGCTCACTCACCATACTTTGAGTTGTTGGACACTTCCTACTTCTGTAACAGGACAGAAATCTGCAGGCCTCTCCCTCTTTGTTGGTAACTTTTGTCTGCAATCCTGCCCCCAGAACTCTCCACATAACATGCTGCATTGTAATGATTTGTCTTGATGCATCATCTTTCTCCTGTCCTGTCTTTTCTACCAAAGCTGCCCTGCCACTAGGCCATGACTTTCTCAAAGACGTGAACATGCCCCATTCACGTTTACCTCCCACTGCCTATCACAGCACCTGCCACACAGCAAAGTCCTGGGGAGCGATGAGCTGGCCCTCAGGACAAGAACTAGAGTTGAGAGTTGCAGCCAGAGCCACAGGTATCAATGTGACTGGGTGGAATGAGCCAGGGGCCACAGAAGTAGGACCCCAGGAGCGTTGACGTGGTGTGCCCCACCCCCATGGCACCCTAGGCTCCAGCTGGAGTCCCTTCCAGGCCAAGGTGGGCTCTAGCCGTTTTGCTGCTGCGGTCACTGTGCTGGTGACATATGGCCAGTCTCTCTAGTTCAGTGAGAGGCCCACAACAAGCTGCCCTTGAAGCTGAGACATTCCTTGGACTCCTCTGAACAGCATGGAAGGGGTGATGATTCATAGCAAATTGTCACTGAAGCGTGTTCTGTGAGGTGTGATTTCTCTGCATGAAGTGTCCAGGCATCTGCAACCCAGAAACGGGAACCATGTCTGCAACGAGCTGCCATGTGGACTTTGACCAGCACACATCTGTCCCAGGCGAAATGACAACTGGCCTGAGAAATGTAGGGTGCTCTCCGCAATGACCCTGAAGTGACTGTTGGAATGCCCTGAGACTCCCCTCATGACTGGCTTCACACGTGGCCCTCTCCGCCGCCGAAGCAGCACGGAACACCGGGATACCTGCATCCAGTTTGCCACACCATCGCGGCCACCGAGATGACTGTCTCCACATAGAAGAATAAGTGCATGCACGTCTTCGTGCACCCGAGTCCCAGGGAAACTGTGCTCTGCCCCTTGTTCACCCAAGGAGCCGGGGAGACTGGTTGAAGAGGGGGTGCCATCAGCCTGCACTTCGTGTGGGGATGGAGAAGCAACTGATGCTAACAGTACTGATTCGGAGCACCTACTCTGCCCCAGGCAGGACACGACAGTGACCCCATTTAATCTACAAAGCGACCTGGTTCTTCCTTGTAGACGGAGCAGAGGAGTCCATCCCTTCACCTCCAGGCTCCCCTCTCCCTTCCGGGTCCCAGTAGAATCCAACAGGGGTCAGCATCCCCGGACAGAACACTGCTGATGGGTAAAGTCACATATGGTCCCTTCAGGAGTGCAAAGCACCCAGAGCACCACGGTGTCCATTCTTGGCCTTGTAGGACTCAGGGTGTTCTCGGAAGACAGGAATCCAGGAATGCAGATTCCCAGACAGCACTGGGATTTAGAAATGGGAACAATGGAAGGGATCCAGAGCTAAAATTGCCATGATGTAAAGCACACTTGTTTGTTGGGTGGTGGAATGCAAGTGTGTTGGGCGGTCTCCCGGGCCACACTGCCTTGCTGCCTACACAACAGCTGTCCACTCCTCTCCTGTGTCCTGTTCAGCAACAGGGAACATTTGTGCAAATGGTGGGAAATGTGTGGCAGCCTACTGAAGTCACTCTCCAGCTACCCCGGCCACCTTCTGTATCCAAATCCAAAAGGACACTCCTACTGCCCCCATTATAGTGCACTTAAGGAAAGGCACAGCTTGCTGGTGCAGGGGTGATACACCCAGTATCTCCCCTGTGTCACCCGAAGTCTGGGCTGAGAAGCATGTGATGTGTACACCTTGCCATGAGCCATTTATAGCTTTGTTACTCAGAGTCGCCACTGCTCCACATACATCATTTGGGAAATGGAGTCCGCTCAACACTTGTCTGCATTTGGTCCTTTAACCAGACACTTGGGGCGGTGCACTGATTACTTCCTCCTACGTGGTGCTAAATCATAGGGCCATAAACACAGTGACACTCAAAAGTAGTTGGGAGAAAGGCCATGCCTTGTTTGCCATCCAGGCCCACATGCAGTGGCAGACCACTCACTCAGAGCAAAGTGGTTGACACTTGGGAGTTTGTCACAGGGCATCAGGAAGCAGAAAGCCCAGCACTTGGGAAGTCCTCCAGACTTCATGAAGGACATTCACACACACTAACTACTCCATATAATCATGATGACCCCACGGAGAGGAAGGCAGCACAAGTCACAATGAAGGCTACCACGGAATCTATTTTAGAAATTAGGAAATTTAAATCCAAAAAGGTCATGTCACTTCCCGAAGGTCACACAGCTAACTGGTCTAGGATTAAAAGTGTGTCTGGGGGAATGCATACTGGTGACTTAGTAGATAAGTCTCTGCCTGTGGCCAGCGCTGTCCATGTACGTCCCAAGGACCTGGGTTAGCAACGCAGGACGGAGGTGGGTGGAGCAGGAAGGAGCAACCAAGACTAACAAATAAATCAAAAATAAAATGCTTCTTAAAAAAATAAAGAGCTTGTCTGAGCACATCCCTGTGGCTCAACAGCTAAGGTGCAGGCCATGTCAAACCCAAGGACCTGGGTTTGAGACCAGGGCAGAAGGAGGGGAAAAAAAAAAAGCTTGTCTAGTGTTCTTTCGTTCTGCTAAACTCTTTTAAAGTGTCTAAAATGGGCATAAATGATCTGTCTATACTGACAGTACATCAGAGGCCCCTGGCACTGACACACAGAAGTATATTTGAAAGGCATCAATAATCTGACTTAACATTCTTATCCTTGTTCTAATAAATGCCAAAGTATATTTTTAAAAAATTGCTTGCCTTCTCAGAATTTAGCAGGGATTATTGCCGTATTCTTATAAAGTAATTTGCACAAATCTTACATGAACAGCTTGATGAGCACATATAAGCAAGCCCATTGTGGTTTTTACTTTTACACAGCTCTTAAATACTATGTATGCCAGCACGTCCTCAGGTTGTGTTCCTTTGTGTGAGAAATACCCATTCCAGAGATGATAAAACAGCTTTCCCTTTTGAAAAGGGACGCGAGGGTAAAGAAACTTTCCAGGTTCAGATAACTTGTGATATACTGAATTAAGCAAAGACAAATGTTTTCTTAGTTTTGGGCCTCCTCAGAGCTTTAAATATACAAATGCATCGTGGATGTCTAGGGTGTGGGGACAATGCCACATAATAATTTTCTAAGTTGACTGGATCATTGAGGCAATTTTTCAGTTTTTAAAATTTTTTTCAGTTTTCAGTTTTTTCAGTTTTTCCTTTTTCATATATCATTCAAAATTCATTGTGTTACAAAGAGTGTCAATAAGCCTAACCTTCTTGATGGACACTTGGGTTCTTAATGAACATTTTTGTCATAAGACAACACAAGTTTTCCCAAATCAACAGTCTTTGGAATGGACTGCCATCACAGCCTGACTGGGTTAGGGGACTTAGAAACAAACCCACAAAGGCCGAAACGTTCCCCCTTTACTCAGCCCTACGCCCACATCATCTAGGCTGTTAGACAATCTGTTATAGAAGACACTCAATATCTGCTGAAAGAATGTATAAAGGTCTGTTTTATGATCTTTCCCCCACTTATATTTTGAATGTTGTTAGAGGAAAATTAGTCACTGCGTCCCTCGGCATCCCTTTGATGACTAGGGAGGCCACATGTTTCCTCATGCCTCTCTATGAATTATACAGTCACTTTTGAGAAGGTGGAGGCCATTTCCTTCATCTGTATCTCGTGAGATCTTAGTGTTTTGCTTCCCAATTTGCATGGGCTCTTCTATAATTGTACATTTCGTGCAAAACAATTTTCTTCATAGAGTTTGCTAGTTAATATTTGGGTTTTTTTTAAGTACAGAAAATGTGTTTAGCAAGATTGTGAGGGATGCATTTTCTGGCTTTTACTTCTTAAAAAGGTATCTAAGGAAGCTTATTTAATGATTTCATCCCTCCCTCAAAAAAATCCTTCCGAGCATTATTTTTAAACTTAATTATAGCCGAATCCTACCTTTTGAAGCCATCATCAAAGACCACAATTGTATCATTTTAAAGCTAATAAGAGGTCTTAAAAAGGATGTTCATGGGGGAAAAGCATGGTTTTGGAGATTTGAGGCTGCTGTAAGTCACTCCCAGCGTTGTGTGGTGGGTTCTTTTTAACCACCCAGAACAGCAGCTCAAACTTGGCTGCACATTAGCATCACCCGGGGAGTTTTTAAAAATTCCAGTGCTCAGTCTGCCCCAGACCAAGGACATCAGAGCCTCTGTGGTGCCATTAGTGGTGCCTCCAATGTGCAGCCAGGGTTGAGACCCACTGCCCTCAAAGTGCTTTTCCGACTTTAATGTCTGGATAGGAAGTACCTGGGC
>RJWH01011205.1:0-13279 GCA_004363575.1 Solenodon paradoxus | reverse complement strand
ACGGGAAGCTCCCTGGGCTCAGCACCCTCGGGAGCACCTCAGTCACCGCCACCCTCAGCGCTGTGTGTGACAGAAGGGAAGTGAGGTGTGGATGGGACGCCCTCCCCCTGCTCCCTTTCCTGAGCCCAGGCCCCAGGGCATCCACTGAGGGATTTTGCCTCCCCCCTTAGGACAGAGCTCCTGGACCCCAGGTCCCGCAGCAGGAGGAGGAGGTGCCGTCGGCTGGGGCCTGAGCGTGGCCGTGGGGACAGGCCATCGGTCCCAGAATGCCCCTGCCTGAGCCCAGCGAGCAGGAGGGCGAGAGCGTGAAGGCCGGCCAGGAGCCGTCCCCTGAGTCCCCTGAGCCGGGCACCGATGTCGTCCCGGCCTCCCCATCAGAGTTCCAGGAGTACCCCAGGATTCTCCTGCTCCCGGCCTCCAGCGAGGATGAGGACGGGGGCGGCTCCCAGCCCAGAGAAGTGCACTGCATCCTGTCGCTGGAGCTGTCCGACCCCGACACCCTGGCCAGGACCCCGCAGATCCCGCCTGCGGAGGAGCGAGGGGGGGCACTCCAGCAGAGCCCCCAGGCCCCTGAGCAGGAACGTGGCCATCCAGACGCAGGTGGGTCCCTCCTGCTGGCCGTCCAGTGCACGTGCAGACTGGGCGCTCCTCCAGCAGGGTCCCCGGCGGCTGTGACGGTCGTGACTCCTTCCACGTGCTCGGGGCTGCCCGCTCCCAGCTTGGCTCCTGTACTGACCGCCTCCCCTTGCTCTCGGCAGCCCCGCAGCCCCTGGAGTTCCTGAGGACTGCATTCGGGGGCCGCCTGCTGGTGCTGGGGTCCTTCCTGTACAAACGGGAGAAGGCCGTGGGGGACAAGGTCTACTGGAAGTGCCGGCAGCATGGCGAGCTGGGCTGCCGGGGCCGGGCCATCACGCGGGGCTCCGGGGCCACGGCCATGCGGGGCCACTGCCACCCGCCCGACCAGGAGGGTCTGGAGGCCCGGCGCCGGAGGCAGAAGCGGCCCGGCCCTGCCCTGCCAGGGCGTCTGGGGGGCCCCGAAGACCCTGGAGGCCAAGTGGAGGAGCCGCGGGAGGCAGGAGCCCCATGGCTGTGTCCCCAGGAGCCAGAGCCCCCCGCTGCCAGAGAGCCCAGCAAGGCAGCCCCGGAGGAGGACGAGGGCCTCCGCGCCCCCTCCCTGCTGAGCTTGCCTCCCAAGAAACGCCCGACGCTGGGGCTCGGTGAGTGCCCCACCCTCTGCGCTCTGGGCAGTGGGACCCTGTGGGCCGCCCCTTCCCTGTACCCCAGTAGAAAGGTGGGGAACACACGTGACTTAGAGTGCGCCCAGTGTCAAAGCCCGTCTCAGGAGCGTAGGTGTGTCCCAGCCGTCACTAGGCCCGCACGTCAGGAGTGCTGAGAACTGCTCTGAGCCCGCTGGATGCAGTGACCCCGGGCAGGTCCTCCTGGAACTTTCTGGTGCAGCGGCGTCCGTTGTGGGGCCTGAGCTCCCCGGTGATCCCATGAGGTTTGGGAAGGTCGGTCCAGTGAGGGGCCCCACCTCGCATGGCTGGGCAGCCTCGGAACACTGGCTGGACTGCGGTTTCGGGAGCTTTGTCCTGGGGGAGATGCCCAAGGCCCGGGAACAGGCACCTGTGAGCGCGAGAGGGCAGGGAGATGGGCCCTCCAGTGACTTCACTTCTGCATCGTGGGCTTGGTCCCAGGGTGGTGCCTCCTGACGGGAAAGGCCGGGATTCAGGCTGCCTCTGCCCCGGGAGCGCGGGGCGGGGCACGGGCAGGGAGGGCGGGAGGGCACTGCTTCTACGCCGTGTAGCTCTTGCTCCCTTCAGTTTTTAAAACAAATTTATTTCTCCATCTGCTTTTTAAGGAAAGGTGCAGCAGGAATGCAGGCGAGCAGGCAGGCAGGAGGAGGAGGCACTTTGTTTATTTTATTTAGTTGTCCATCTTGGTTGTCGCCCCTGGACTGGGGTCTTGAACCCGAGTTTTGGGGACGTGGGCTGCGCCCAGCAGACTCAGCCACCAGGGCGAGCCTCCCGTCGGCTTGGTAACACATGCACATTCAGGCATTAGATGCGCCTCTTTAGCAACCCCCAAGCGCACGGCGCCCCTGCGCGGTGCCAGCCGCCAGCAGCCAGCGCTCTCCCGCAGGCGAGCCCCGGGCCCTCGAGTTCCTGAGCACCTGCTATGGCGGCAGCTTCCTGGTGCACCGCTCCTTCCTGTACAAGCGGGAGAAGGCCGTGGGGGACAAGGTCTACTGGACGTGCCGGGAGCACACGCTGCGCGGCTGCCGCAGCCGCGCCATCACCCAGGGCCAGCGCGTGACCGTCATGCGGGGCCACTGCCACGCGCCCGACGTGGAGGGCCTGCGGGCCCGGCGGCAGCAGGAGAAGGCCATTGACACCCTGCAGCCCGGGCCGGACGGCCCCGGGGGCCCAGTGGACAAGCCGTGCTACCGCCGGGGCCCGGGTGCCCTGACCCTCAGCCAGCCCCGGCCCAGAAAGCGCGCCAAGGTCGGTGACCAGGACCTTCCGGCGCAGCCCCACACCCTGCCGGGGTCCCCCTCCGAGGACCAGCACGAGGACCCAGGTGAGTCCTCCACGCCGGCACTGGCCCAGAGCGGGGCCCCTCGTGACCGGGGAGGGGCGGCATCAGGCCCAGGCTCCCCCGCCCCTCCCTGCCCTGCCCTGTTCGCCCCAGGAGGCCCCGAGTTCCTGCGGACGCCCCTCGGGGGCAGCTTCCTGGTGTTCGCGTCCTTTGTGTACCGGCGGGAGAAGGCGGCCGGGGACAAGGTCTACTGGACGTGCCGGGACCAGGCCCGCATGGGATGCCGCAGCCGCGCCATCACCCAGGGCCAGCGGGTGACCGTCATGCGCGGGCACTGCCACCCGCCCGACCTGGCCGGCCTGGAGGCCCTGCGGCAGCGGGAGCGGCGCCCGCGCGTGGCCCAGCAAGGAAGCCCAGGTAGGACGGTGGGGGGCAGTCCCTCCTGGCCCCCGTGCCGCCCGGCAGCCAACTCCCTCCTGCGGAAACGTTCCGGGAGGAGCTGGCCCTGCCCCCAAGCTCTTCCCTTTCCTTGGCTGCCCCTCTTCACCCACTTTTCCTGACTTGGGGTGACTTGGCTAGTTTCACTCATGGGAGGTGGCCCTCACCTCCTGCTCAGTCTGGTGCAACACCCCAAAACCTCTGCAGCACTCGGCCAACCCCGGCCTTCGTCCTCTGGGGAACAGAGGGCCGAGAGAGGAAGCTAAAGTGCACGTGGCTTCAGACAGGGGTCCAGGGTTGAGGACAGTCAGTTTCTCCTCCCCACCTGCGCTCTCCATGAATAGCTTCATCATCCCCCAGGGACCCGTGACGAGGGTCCTCATCCACCCGATCGGCCCCACGGTGCCTTGACTCCCCGTCATGATCAAGTGACTCTCCCACCTTCATCCCTCTCTACTCTCCATCCGGCCTGCCCTCTGCCCCTCCTCCGTGTCCTGAGACCTTGCCTCTTCCCGGCTCCTGGCCAGTCGTGGCAGGGCTCCTGGAGTCCTCGCCCGGGAGTTCTGTCCACCTTGAAGCCTCTGATTGTGCTTCCTGAGACTCTGAGTCCATTTCCAAGGACTTCTGTGCACAGGGAGTGGGGGCCACCGAACTCGGGGGCACCCGTGACCCCCAGACCACTTTTCTGAGCTCCCGAGGGGACAGTGGCCCAACCCTCACCGAGCTTCTCCCTTCACACTTCCTCGAGGCCTGGAGTCCGAGAAAGCCCGTGGGCTCTTACGGTGCCATCCTCCCTGCCAACCTGGCTCCACTTCTCTGGGCCCCTGCTCTCTGGGCCCGTCACTGCTGAGTCGCTATCCTCCCGCCGCCACCAGGGGGCAGATCCGGGTTTGGCTCCAGCCCTCCTGCCGCTCCCCAGCTCCCTGGCCGCCACCCCTGCCTCTGGGTCCTCTTTCTCCTGAGTTTTCAAGTGCCTCCTCATCACGTCCCTGAGTCCCTAGGGCCCGACCGTGGAGACCCTGCATTTCTGAAGATGCCCCACGGACAATGGACACGATAGGTGGGGGTGGCGGCACCCTCTCTCCCCACCAGGGGACCAATCTGCGTGCTCTGTCTGCGTGGAGCCTCAGGCTCCTGACTCATCCAGGGCCTGTGGAGTCAGGGTGCTGGCAGGTTCCAGGACGTTCTGCCAGGCCCTCCTGCTCCTCGCCTCTTCCTGCCACCCGTCAGGTCCCCACCGGGCCTGGCTCTCTGGGAGTCGACTCTTCTGCGGCCTCCTTGCGTAACTCCCGTCGGCCCCCTGGGCTGCCTCTGCGGCAAAGCGCTGTCCCCTGTCCTTCCAGCCCAGCAGAGCCCGCAGGGCCTGAGTGCCACCCTTGGAGGCACCTGGGTTAATAGCCCCATGAGGTGACCTCTACCTTCAGGGCCCCTGCACGAAGGCTTGGCTCCAGGCCTGGCTCCGGGCACCCTGCCCTGACCTCCTGTTGCCCCCAGGTGGCCCCGAGTTCCTGAAGACGCCCCTCGGGGGCAGCTTCCTGGTGTTCGAGTCCTTTGTGTACCGGCGGGAGAAGGCGGCCGGGGACAAGGTCTACTGGACGTGCCGGGACCAGGCCCGCCTGGGATGCCGCAGCCGCGCCATCACCCAGGGCCAGCGGGTGACCGTCATGCGTGGGCACTGCCACCCGCCCGACCTGGCCGGCCTGGAGGCCCTGCGGCAGCGGGAGCTGGAGCAGTTCCCCCGCCGGGCCCCGCAGGGGGACACAGGTGTGGAGGCTCTGGCCCGGGCCACCAGGCTGTGGGAGACTGCCCCTGGGTGTTCTGCCCGAGGCCGGGTCTGGCCAGCGGGAGAGAGAAAGGGGCATCACCAGCAGCTCCGGGAGGCGCTTGGCATCCGTTTACGGGGCTGTGCGCCTGGACCCAGGGACGCTCCATCTCGTCTCCCCAGCCCCCCAGTTCCCCTGGCCACCCCCAGGCTGACACTGATGGCCTTTCGGGGCGCCCCTTAAAACTCTCAGGAGAGCTCGGTGGGTTCCAGCTGCTGAGGGAGGGTGGACAGGTCGCTGGGAGCCCAGAGCGCCATCTAGTCCCACCACAGGCTCCCCGAGGGATCCAGCCCCGCCCGCAGCCTGGGGTGCTGTCCGGCTGGGCAGCACCATCCGGGATGCACTGGAGGGCGCAGGCTGGAGGCCTTGTCCCCAGGCCCAGGCCCCGGGCAGGAGGAGGACCAGGTCCTGAGGGGATGGCAGGTTGGCGGTGCGGCTGGTGGGACAAAGGACCCGCCCTCCACCCTTAGTGCCAACCCGGGCACCCCAGTTCCCACTCGTCCCCACAGAAGCCCCGCAGCCGCTGGAGTTCCTGCGGACGCCCCTCGGGGGCAGCTTCCTGGTGTTCGCGTCCTTTGTGTACCGGCGGGAGAAGGCGGCCGGGGACAAGGTCTACTGGATGTGCCGGGACCAGGCCCGCCTGGGATGCCGCAGCCGCGCCATCACCCAGGGCCAGCGGGTGACTGTCATGCGCGGGCACTGCCACCAGCCCGACCTGGCCGGCCTGGAGGCCCTGCGGCAGCGGGAGCGGCGCCCGCGCGCGGCCCAGCAGGAAGATGCAGGTGCAGACGGGGGCGGAGGTGGGGGTGACTGAAGAGCTGTGGCCATCTGGCCCCTCCAGGCCTAGGGACAGACCCTCCAGGGCTGGCACCTGAGGAGCACTGCGCTCTGACTGCTGCAGTTCAGTCTTCAACCTCTTCTCCCTGAACCTGAGAACACACCTCAGCTGTCCGTCTTTAAGACAACTCCCCGTCCACCATTTCCTCTCCTTTTCTTTATTCTAAAAGGTCTCATCTTTGTACAGATCATAGTATCTTGAAAATCTGATGCACATATGTGGAATCCCCTCCAAGAATGTGCTGCATGTGTGCACATGCGTGTATGTTTTTACATGTAAAGTTCTGCAAATACTTTTGTTGAGCCAACCATGAGTTTCCTTCACATAGAAAGCAATGTGTCTCAGGTTAATTCACGTAAATGTTAAGGGCTACAGCTTATAAAATTCAGAAATAAATCCAGGTTATAAATTAACCGAAAGAAACCTGATTTCTGCCTAAAACCAAAAAGGAGGTTTCCATGAAAAACAAAACACTGCTAATTTAAACAAGAGTAGATGCTAGCTAGCCTGGCACAGGGCATGCTCCTCTGACATCGAGTCGAATTCCCAGTCTTTTTGATGACAAGGGCTAAAGACTGACCCTCAGGATCTGGAATAACTTATTTTTCTAGGGAAAGGTAGTTGTGGGTATCACAAAGCCAGAATTCCCAATGGTTTTCTTTATCCTCAGGGCCTTGAGGTCATCACTACAAAGTATTTGCCATTGGCTCTAACAGTTTATCTAAGGATTACTAATCCATGTTTTACTTTGTTTTTTCCGTAGAAAAGATAAAACTTCTACCTGAAATTCAACTGTGCTTCAAGACTTGTTCTCCTGAAAGCCAGCAGATTGATGGGTAATTGTGTTATTGATATAATGCCATGTTGCCATCCCCACAAAACTTAGTGATTTAAAACTCAGATATTTACTATAATGTATACTCTACATGGGTCAAGATTTCAGGAGTAATGGGGCTCGGTAAGTCTGGTTCAAGGTCTCAGGAGGATGCAGAGGAGATGTTGGCTGGGGTGGGGGGTGTCACTTCCGAGATGGTGCCACAGTCATGTGGCTGTGGACTGGAGGCCTTGGACTCTCACCAGATGGACTGCTCCCCTTGTTGAGAAGCGTCTCAGACATTACTGCTACCGAATAAGTGACCCGAGAGAGACAGCAGAGCAAGGAGGTGCCAACCAGAACAAGTCACGTTCCTCTCCGGCTCACATCAGCACTCTCCAGATAGGCACTATTTAGCCGTGAAAGCAGACTCCACCAGTGTAAGGGGACCTACGTCATACAGAGGATGGTAGCTGCGCACAGTGGGGCTGCAATTACACATCAGTAATGGAAAGACATTTGGGAAACTCACACACCTGTGAAAATTCATCAATATACTCCCAAATAGCCAATGACTCAAAACAGAAATCATGAGGGAAATGAGAAAACACTTTGAAAAGAGCAGAGTGGAGTCACAACACACCAAAACTTACGGGATCCCGTGCAGGTAGTGCTGCGAGGGGAGCGCACAGTCCACGCTCCTGTGCCGCCGCCTCCGGCTGATTTGCCTGGAATCTGTCGCTGAGGTGCAGCTGAGCAGCAGGGATGGCCATACGCCAGAGCCGATGAGTCCGTCTCGCAGGTGGCGAGACCTGCATGGTCCGGGCATGCAGCACGCCGCCTCGAGAGAGTAAAACAAAAAACAAGTGATCATGGAATAGACCAAAAAAAAAAAAAAAAGACAAAATCCAGAAATCAGAAATCTTTCATGATAAAAATGCAAGCCAGGAATCAAAGGAATTTCCTCAACCCCACGAGAAGCATCTCTGAAAACTCCACAACCAGCATTGTTCCTGATGGTGACAGACCGAGGGCTGCCTCTCCATCAGGAAGAGGGATGTCTACTCACCTGTTGGCTCCCATCATGCTGGACGGTTACAGCCTGAGAAATAGACTGGAAAAAGAAAGGACAGCCAGCTTGGAAAGGAAGAAGTAAAACTGCCTGTGTGTGGATGACATGATCCTGCAGAGAGAAAACCCCAAGGAATCCAGTAAAACCAACCAACAGGTTCAGCCAGGTTGCAGGGCACGGGGTCAGCACGTCAAGGTTGTTTGACACACAATTCACAAGCACAGTTAAGAAATCGCGTCAGCAGGCGCGTGAAAAGACTGCATGTAACTCCAACAACTGGAAGACAGTGCTGAAAGAAAATAACGAAATAAATGGAAAGACACCCCTAGCTCATGAGGCAGAAGGCCTGAGATTCACATGGATGGTCAAGGGACCATCTTGAAAGGCCACCCTGCAAAAGTATGATGCGGAAGGCTCACCGGTTCCTAGTTTCTGAGCTGAGCAGGATCCGTGAAGATCGAGGCAGCGTGGCGCCGGTGACACGAGTCGGGCAGTGGAGGGTCCCCAAACAAGCCCGCACGTGTCCGGACAGTTGGTTTCAACAAGGGCTTGCAGACAACTTAACGAGGAAAGAATAGCCTTTCCAGCAAGCGGTGCTGGGACCACCCGGCCTTCACACACGGGAGGCGCCCGGGGCCCTTCCTCGCACCACGTGCGCATGTGCAGCGGCACGAACCGTCCGCGGGACTTGAACCCAGAGAACTATCTTTGTTGGATGGAAATAACCCTGCGTCCTTGAATGAGGCAGTTTTTTTGATGTGACACCAAAACTTACAAGCACCCAAACAATAAACAGGTAAACAGGACTTTGTCAGCATTAAAACTTTGGTACTTCGAGCTACGCTTCAAAAAAGTGGAAAGATGACGCTCAGGAGAGAGAATGTTTGCGAATCACATGCCCGGAAAGGCGCTTGTATCCAGAACATGTAATATAAAGAATCGTGGGGGTTTGCTTAAAGGAAAGGCGCAGCAGGAATGAAGGCAAGTAGGCAGGGAGGCAGAGGGAGAGGAGGAGGAAGCGCTTGTTTTATTTAGGCCATTCTGGTTGCCCCCCAGCTCTCAAACCCGGGTCCAGAGCAAACACATGGACTGGACCCAGGACTCAGCCACTAAGCCACCAGGGAACACCTTTGAAGAATTCTTACAGTGCAACAGTAAAATGACAAATTGCCCAATTAATAAAAGAGCCACGATCCTAAAAGGACAGTTTCTCAAAGATTTAAATTCTTTTGTGCAGTCTAAGACACGCAAATGGCCCGTCGGCATAATTTAAGTGCTCAGTCAGCATCACTGGCCTCCTGGGTGCAAATGTAAACTGTGTGAGACATGACACCACACCCACAGGGACGATCACAGCCACAACCATTATTTAAAAGATGTGACAAGTGCAGGTGGGGATGTGGAGAGATTGGAAGCCTTGTGCTTTCTTGGTGGCGGTCAAATGCTGCTGTCGTTTTAGAACTTTCCGGCAGGTCCTCAAAACACTAAGCATGGAGCGTCTGTCCATCCAGTAATTCCGCTCCTGAGCAGAACCTACGAGAACTGAAATACGGAAAATGTGAAAACGATCTAGCTTTCGCAGAGGCCTACATGCCGCCGCCACCACCTCGTCTCCAGTGAACCCAGAAAGTTCAGCGCATTTTGCAGATACTCAACCCCGACATCAACTGGCCGCGTCAAAGAGCGTGGCCTTCCCTTCCCTGCAGCCGAAGGAGCAGGCTGTTGAAGAAAGTGGACACCGGCCGCTCCAGGGGGCAGAGCTCGGTTGGTGGATGCACGGCCACTGACACATAGAAGCAGCAAGAGGACAAGGCGCAGCTGGTTCTTGGACAGACAGAAGGACACGAAGGAGGGCGACGGAGCCAGGTCCCGGCTGACCGTCCAGAGCGTTGGCTCCATGAAGAGCTGGAGCAACATAAGAAGATGCGGGGCCCGAGGCCTGCGCCCCTTCTGGGATCCCGCAGGAGGCCAGCGCCCCAAGACTGCAGGCCTTGGCCGCCCCGCGGGTGTGTCGGGAAGAAGTTGGTCTTTGGCCTTGTCTGTAATAGTTTCAAAACCTAAAATCAAATGACCCAGTTGGTGGCTGGCGGGTGTCATTCTTGTCTTCCTCTGTCTGTATCTTCCATTCTCATGGCCTGGATGCGCATAATCACGTGTCTCTGTCCGCAGGGAGGTCAGCGAGGTGACAACTGACAGCGGGTCACAGTGAGTGCGGCCCCTCGTGCCCCTGCCCCTCGTCCTCCACCAGCCTGGACTTCGCTCGTCCCAGCTTCCCGCACTCGTCCGGAGTGTCGCGGTTCCGTTCCCCAAGCCGGCTGCCCGAGGAAGGCTGGGCAGCGTCCCCAGCGCCGGCAGCAGTGGTGCGCACGCGCCGGAGGGAGCACGGGACCGCCTCCCGGGAGTCCAAAGACACTGTTGGCCGGCACCTCTTCCCCGCCCTGCGTGCCCTGCCACCAACAGCCATTGTTTTCAGAGCAGGTGGCTTTGCCAAGGTTAGAGGGGCCCTGCTCCGTCTAGGGCACGTTCGGGGACAGGTCTGCTTTCTGGGGAGCGGCCCTGCCATCCCAGCCGCCCCAAGACTCCCAGCTCGAACCAACCCTGGTGTCTGCAGGCTCCACAGTGGGTGTCGGTCTGCAGGAAGCAGGCGCTGGGCGGACACCTAGCTCAGACCTGCGGTGTCCTGGGTCCCTTGGGTTCCTCTGAAGCAGGAGTCGCCGGCCCAGATGGCAGCAGAGAGCCAGGCTAGCAGGTGGGAGAAGTGATTGATGTCCCCCACCCCCCAGGGGCCCCCAAGGCTCCTGCTGCTAACATGGCAGGGTCGGGGACAGCCAGCCAGTGGCACCCTGTGGCACGGAAGGGACCTGGAGCAGCAAGCCTTCTCTCCTGGCAAGGCGGCCTTGGAGCTGGGTGTCTGTGTGGGGCAGTGACAGCTCGGGGACCCCACTGTTCCTCTGCCTATGCACCCCCAATAAACCCTCTTTTATATCTCACCGTGTGGAGCTGGCGTGTGTTCACACCCCTTTGCCACCACAGGAGCCCCCAGGTGCTGTGTCACCAGGCTGCACATGACAGAGTTGTGTTGCACACCCCCCAGAGGAGACGCGGGGCCCTGCCAAGGGGGCTGTGCCAGGCCCTCGGGTCACAGGGGGAGGCCTGGGCTCTGCTGCCGCCTCCTCCGAGCCTGCCACATCCCTCCGGCCCGCCACACTCATGCCAGTCTCCACTCGCGAGGAGCTGAAGTGGAACTGCCCTTGCCCCACGAACAAAGGGCAGGGTTGACCCCAAGACCCTGGTTACCTGCCGACAGGTAACTGTTCCCTTACTGACCTGCCCGGCACTGGGCACCATGGCTGCGCTCTCGACCTTGAAGCACGTTGGCTGGAGGCCACACCGCCCACGGCCAAGGCCAAGACGTGGCCTTGGAAGCAGCAGTCGCCGTGGCTGCTGCCACCTGCCGAGCTGCGCTGGCCCACGCACAGGGCCGAGAGGCGCCGAGTCCAGCAGCCGCCGTGGTCCCACAGCCTCTGCAGGCCAGCGGCTTCCCTGGTTCCCATCCCCTGGGGTCCCCTTGGCTGGGCCACAGAAGTTGGGGTACAGCAAGGAGAAGGGGGAGGTGCAGGCTTCTTCCCTGGGTGCAGCATGGCTGCCCTGCTTCCTCCTCTGCACCTGCCCGGACCCTGCGGGATGGATGGTGTCTTTGTTGCCGACCCACGACTCCCTGTTGGACATGAGTTTGGGCTGCGGTCACCGGGGGGACCCCACAGTGACTCAGTCACTGGCATCGTTCCAGAGCCACCCAGGTGTCTCCTGCCCTGTGACCCAGCCAGGCCTCCTGGTGGCGCTGACAGCTCAGCGGGGCGTGTCCTCCGGCCCCAGCCCTGCTGCAGGTCCCCTGCACGAAGCCCCCAGTTTCCTCAGGCGGCACCACACACGCAGATCCCCTTCCCGTGACAGTGAGCAGCCACATCTCAGTCTGAAATCGCCAATAGCGAGTTTGCGGGCTGGCACGCCCTGGCGGCCCAGCGGTCTCATGCACTGGGTGCAGCTCACTTATATCCTAAGGTGCCTGGTTCAAGACCCAGGACGGAAGGAGCAATCAGGGTGAACAGCCAAATAAAATAAAGTGCTTCTTCCTCCTCTCTCTTCAGGCCTGTCTGTCACTTGTCTTCACAACTGCCTGCTCTTTTCCTTAAAAAACAATAACAAACCTAGTCAGCTGCAGCCAGCTCTAGGATCCCAGCCGCTGTCCCTGTTCCAGGTCCCCATCAGGTCAGCTCCTGCAGTTGGTGCCAATGACCTCCCTGTCCCAACTGGGCTCTGCCCTCCCACCCTGTAAGCCCAGCAGCTTTCGGGGTGCACAGTTTGCTGGTCTGCAGCCCAAGCTCCCCTGTTCTGAACGCTCTGGATACCAGTGACCCACATGCAGTGCACAGGCCAGGGGAGTCATTCCTTGTTTGAATGAATAGCCCTGTCCCTGGACTGTGTCACCTTGAGCCCCAGTCACTCACCTACATGACCACGGGACCCCAATGTCCTTCCCTGCAGTCTGTCCCCATGAGAGAAAGGGCTTTTCTAAAGAGCTGTCTGGTCCGGAAACAGCTGCCCCAGGAGTCCCAAGGTCCCCTCCCTCATTTGCATATCAGGTGCCACTACCTGGTTCAAGGACCAGAAGCCACAGGGACCCAAGGGGGTCTCTGTAGACTGGCCTTGCCCCCTGCAGCCTCTCCACAGCCCCAGCCCCCTGAGCACTCCATAGGTGCTAGAAATAAGGAGGGGTCCTACACGGGTATGGGACTATGGCCCCCCCCATGCTTCAGGAAGGGCGGGATGTGCCTAGCACACACCAAGCTCCCCAGGCATATCCATGAAAGACATGACTGACGTTTGACATATGGACTAGCTGCCTGACAGAGGGCCTGCTGGCGTCCCGCCCCATGTCCCTTCCACTCTGGGTAGCAGAAGTGACTCAAATGTGCATCAACAGGTGAAAGGACGAGAAAATGCGGCCGAGATGGCTGCGGGAATGTTGTGCAGCATTAAAAAGGAAAGGCATCCTGGCACCCCCCTGGTGGGCTAGTGGTTGATCCTCCGCCTCTGGCCCGCAGCAAAAGGAGAAATCCTGTATGATTCCACTCATGAAATAGCTGAATCACAGAAAGTACACTTGTGTCATTTCATGACAGGGACATCTTCTGAGAGGTGCACTTTAGGCAATTTTCTTTGCTGTCCTAACATCAGAGAGGACTTCCGCACACCTGAACAGTGGAGCCGGGCACGCACGACGGAGTGGCCCGTCGGTACCAGTGTCGTTAAGCAAAGCGTCATTAGGGGCTGACAAGGGCTAGGTAGGAAGGAGGAGTTAGTGGAGGTTTCAGGGCGCAAGATGGATCAGCCCCAGAGACATAGAGCACACAAGGTGAGTATACTTGACGCTGTCAGCTGTTGCCTTGAAAATGGCTAAGGTGGCAAATTCGATGTGGCTTTTGCCATTTAAAAAAAAAAAAGGTGAATAGATAAGCAAGAGCCAGAGGTACCTGCAGTAAATCTCTTCTCTCTGTCTCTCTCTCTCTCTCTCTCTCTCTCTCTCTCTCTCTCTCTCTCTCTCTCTCTCTCTCTCTCTCTCTCTCTCTCTCTCTCTCTCTCTCTCTCTCTCTCTCTCTCTCTCTCTCTCTCTCTCTCTCTCTCTCTCTCTCTCTCTCTCTCTCTCTCTCTCTCTCTCTCTCTCTCGCATCAGTTGGGAGAGCAATCTGTCCAGG
>RJWH01011204.1:0-13279 GCA_004363575.1 Solenodon paradoxus | reverse complement strand
CTAAACTGTGAGGGAAAAATAAGTATGCACATTATACATGGTGAGCACTATTGGATTGGATGGGTGAATGAAGAAGACATGAAAACCTGGCTGAACAAAGCCTGGCCATGAAGGCCTGGAGGATGACTTAAAAAACCAGCTTTGCTTGTTTTTCATCACTTTACAGCCCATGTTACATAAAGTATAAAAGCCATCGTACCAAACTTGAAAACCCAACTTGCTGTGATACCTGGTGGGCCAACCAGCCAACTGCAACCTCTTGATGTGTCAGGAAATAAGTCCTTTAAGGCCCTAATGACAAAGAGTGGACATCGTGGATGCAGTCAGCTGGGAATGGTTGAACACCTATATAGGCAGAATCAAAGCATTCATCACCCAGGTTTGTGATTGGCTCCTAAGCTCATGGAACAGTGTCAAGAAGGAAGTAGTTGTGAAATTGTTTAAAACAAAAGATTTTTTTTCCTGAAAGTTTGGGCCAAAATGTAGGTGCACATTATACACGACAAAATACGGTAAACGAAAGATGCTTCCAGCTCTTCCGTCTTCCTGTTTGCTCGACTACTTGCCTTCAATTCCTGCTTGTATTTGTCCTTTAATTTTTTTTTTTTTAAAGAGAAATTTGGTGGTAGTTCTGGTGTGATAGCTATTTGATTAAAAGTGACCCTGCACACTTAAAACTTGACACAATGTCATAAATAATGCTACCGCAATTAAAATGTATTTTAAAAAGATCGCAGGGCATGAAATGGCTGGGGTTCCTGCTGACTACCCTCAACTGCTCAATCCATGAGCCTCTGGGACTAGTACACCTGGGGAACCAACTGTGGAGTCCCTGAGCACCCCATAATCCCTGAGTACTAAAGCTGCACCTCCTCCCCTGTCTGTTGCAGGCCCCTTGTGTCTGTTTCCAAGAAGAGCATTGAGAGTGAGCTCCAACACAGTATTCTCAAAAAGCAAGTCAGGGTCTGTGGACAAGGGAGAAACCACAAACTTGAGCTATGGTGCCACCTTCTGGAAAAAAAAAAAAAAAAAGAGGTTCTGGCATCCAGCTTGGTGAATTGTAATAATTCTGCCACAAGAGGGAACAAGAGTAGAGCAGGTACCCATAGAAGGTTTGAGAAATCCCCCGCAAAAAATAAGAGCAGAAAAATATGCTACAAGACTATAGACCAATATCCCTAATCAATATACATACAAAAATTCTCAACGAAATATTAGCAAACAAAATTTACTACCACATTAAAAAGATTATATAGAGCATGACCAAGTGGGATTTATCCCTGTGACACAAGGATGGTTGAAAACACAAATCAAATAATGTCATACACCATATGAATTGAACGAAAGAGAAAAAAATCATATGATCACCTCAATACATGTAGAAACAGAATTTGGCAAAACATCATTTCATGATGAAAGTCCTCAACCAATTGCGGATGGAAGGAATACACGTCAACGTAATAAAGGTCATGTATGACAAACTCACAGCTAATATTATAGTCAACAGTGAAAAACTGAAAGCTTTCCAAGATCAGGAATAATAAAATGCTGCCCATTCTCATTCCACATAGTACAGGAAGTCCTTGCTATAGCAATTAGGCAAGACAAAGAAACAAAAGGCATTCGAATCAGAAAAGAAAAATTGTCACTATTTCTAGATGATATGATTTAATATATAAAAAACCCTTAAGGATTCCATGAAAAACTCTTTGAACTAATAGACGAATTCAGTAAAGTTGCAGAACATAAAAATCAATGTGTATGGGCGGGGACAAATGGTGGCAGAGCCCACTGGACAATGGGGAAGAACACGTGGTGATGTGGGGGAGGGCAGGGTGCGTTGACACAATATCTAATAAATGGGGAACCTGTACATAGGACATTGTTTTAATGTGTAGAATAATTACTATAATTAAAAAAGAATTCAAAATGCTTACAACCAAACTCAAAAAAAATCAATATGCAGCAACAGGTTGCATTTCTATACATTATCAATGAAGCATCTGTTACAGAAATAAAGAAAACTACCCAATTCACAATAGCATCAAAACCAATAAAATACTTAGGAATAAATTCAACCAAGGAAATCAAAGAGCCGTAAACTGAAAACAATAAAACACGGATGAAGGAAACTGAAGATGCCAAATTGAAAGATATCCTATGTTCATGAATCAGAAAACTGTGAAAATGCCCATATGACCCCAACTCATCTATAGATTCAACTCGATTCCTCTGAAAATTCAAATGGCATTCTTCACAGAATTTATAAAAATCCTAAAATTTGCATGGAACCACATAAAAAAAACACCTCAAATACATAAAGCAATCCTGAGATAGAAGAACAAAGGTAGAGGCATCACACTTCTGATTTCACACTATACTGCAAAGGTATAGTGATCAAAACAATGGAATACTGGCATAAAAATAGGCACACAGACCAATGGGACAGAATAATTCAGAATTAAATCCCTATAAGTAGATAGACAATATTGTATTATTAACTTACTACAAAGTTCAAAGTTACGAAAGAAACTAGATTTCTATTGTTCCTGCCACACAAAAAAATACTTAAAATATTAAATATTTAAAATAAATATATTAAAAATATATTTAAAATAACAGAAGTTGAGCTAACTCTGGTGCCAATCATATTGCAATATCTGAATACATCAAATTAACATGTGCATATCTTGAACTTATATATTACATGCCAATCATATCTCAACAACAAATTAAAAAAACCATAAAATTATAAATCATAGAAGTTCACACTCTGAAATAGTCACACGCTTACTTATTATAGTGCTTTTTTTTTTTTTAAAGGCAAGGTGCACTAGGCAGGAATGAAGGAGAGTAGTAAGCAGGCAAGGAGAGAGAGAAGGAAGATGCATCTTTTACGTGTATTTAGCCCTTCACATTAGTTGTTCCCCAACCCACATCTTGGGAAGCGAACCCAGGTCCTTGGGATCTATATGGACTGCGCTCCTCTGGAGGCAGCTGAGCCAACTGCTACTCCACCTGGGTGCACCACTACTGTAAGTTACATTTTATCATTCTGAGGCAGCCATTAAAAGCATAATTCACCTTTTAAAAAAGTCTATGCGCCCCATGCAGTGGCTTGTGTAGTTAACACGCATTCGCCTTTCATGAAAAACCACGTCACAGTCGTGAGCACAGGTGCAGGCTGAGGTGCCTGGTTGGTATTCCGAGGCAGTCCCTGCGCTGGAGAAAGTGCCTGGTGAAAATCTGAAGAGCCCCTCGAAGTTGATTGTTACTTTTGCTGTAATCAAGCAGGAATATTTTAAAGCGGTGGCTGTGGAGTTCTATTTAGGTCAACCTTGGCACTGCTTTGTTTACCAACTATATGAACCTTGAAAAACATCTTCCGGCTGATGACGGTTGAGTGTTAATTTCATGTTCAAGTCCTTGGTGCCAGCGGCTCCTGAGGGCCCAAGTTTCTCCCGTCCTTTTCTCCACGTGTACAGCCTTAGAACACACAGGGGTCTTCCAATGCATCTTTTTTGACGGAAGCTCTGCAGCTTTTTTTATCTGCTAACAAACCACTGCAAAACTCTGGCTGAACACCAGCATTTTTCACCTCTTGATACTGTGGGTTTGCAACATGGGGCTGGGCTGGGCTGGGCTGGGCTGCCTTGCTTGATCTCACCTGAGTTCATTCGTGTAACACTCAAGCTGGCCCCTGGGTGACCTAGAAGATGACCTACCTCACTTCCACAACTTCCAGGCTGTTGGCTGGGGTGCTGTGGAAGCGACTGGGCCATGGACTTTCTGTCCCTTAGCAGGCCAGCTCAGGCTTTTCCACATGGCAGTGACATGGAAATGAGAGGGCTCCATGAGCCGCAAGTGAAGGCAAGCTTCAATGTGCAAGTGGTGAGGACCACTAAGTGGAACATAGTTCCTTGAGACAAAAGGGGGACGGGGCTTTCGGGCCGCTCAACCACCCCCTTTGCCCTGTGTGACAGAGGGCCTTGTTTTATTAAAAACTGGGACAGATTGGCGGTCAGAAACCATGGTCAGCCTATTTATCACACTTCTGATTGCATCCTATTTTTAGTGTCTGATCGGCCCAAGCAAGTCACAGATTCCAGGGGTGGGTAAACAGACTACAACTTGTGAAGGGAAGGAAAGATCTGGCGGTTGTCTGTGATGTCCACAGGCAGTTTAAACTGAGTTTATAGCATTCAAATTGAGTTTCCATTCGTTATGATCAACAACTAACAGAAATGAAGTTTTCAACAAAAGTGTTCCAGTGGAATGCTGTTTATAAGCACGTCTCACTGACAATTACATGCAAATCAGGCAAGCTGTGCAAGAAAGAGATTGGACCTTTAGAAGCTAACTGCCAACTTCAGAGCAGTCTCCTACTGGCATTTTCACAGGATAATGCTATTTTCAAGGACTTTGCATGGGCTACTGCATGATCTCAGAGAGCTTCATTAGTATACAGTCTATTTCTTCTTTGTTTTTAAAATACTTCCCTTGTGAATGCAGTTTGGTGATACTGCAAAGTGCTTTGCTGTTAGTAGGCGAAGAGGAAGCTTTTGATTACTTTGTCACGCTTGGTGTGAGCTTTCCCAGAAATGCCGGAGGCTGAAACTTAAAACCCCTCTCAAAGTGATCGAAATGGCTCAGCACATATTATTTAATGCTCCAGCTCAATAAAACATCCTGATTTCCTCAAGCATTGATGAGCCCATCTGGAGCCCAGAATGACCAGACAAATGGACAATGTTGGTTACTACTGCTTCTCCTCAAGGAACATTAACTAAAAGGTCCTTTTTAAAGGAAAGCATCTGGACCTACTTACCACTGAGTCACTATGAAGGGATTTGCACCCTAACTAGAGTGTTGGGTTAAGACGCTGAGTATGCACTGAAAAGACATTCCACAAGGAGAGAAATGACAGGCAACATTTCACCCTCCCTCAGACTTAGTACTGTCAGTGTGGCAAAAAAAAAAAAAAAAAGGCAAACAAACTCTATCCCAGATTCCAGTCTTTTCAAATTTTTGAAAGAAGGTCAGAAGCTAGTTGTCCCTAGGTTTGACTCTACAGAAACATATGTCATTTCATGGACACCAGGCCTCTTTTTGACACACTCAAACACTCAGAGACCCTAACACAGATCTGACCAAAGTTGTTCTTTTTTTTTTTTTTTTATAAAGGAAAGGTGCAGGCAGGAATGAAGGCAAGTAGGCCGGCAGAAAGACAGGGAGAGAGGAGGAAGAAGCATCTTTATTTTATTTAGTTGTTCATCTTGCTTGATCCCCTGGTCCCGGGTGTTTGGGATGTGTGTGGATTACATCTGATGTATGAAACCACGAGGCCACCAGAGTGCACTTGACCAAATTCTTGAAAGAATCTTGACCCCCATCTGACAGGCCTCTTCATCCAGTCTCTATCTCCTTAGAGTTGTGAGTTCCTTCTTCAGGACCACTGTTAAAATTGGAAACTTTACATCGTGGAGTGACCTACCAGTTCATGATCAGAAAACTTTATCAAGTGGCAAGATGAGGACAGTTTTTGCCATGTTTAAAAAAACAAAACAAAACCCAAAGAGACTTAATTAAGGAAATGAACAATCATAGAATTGATTGTGTTGCTGCGGACAAAGCAAATCGCAGGGTTAAGTCCTGAGTCAGTGCACATGAGGAAGAGTCAAAGGTGTGTATAGGGGGTGAACAAATTGGGGGGTCATTCCTGGAACAATCAACTGCAGAAGGTTTCACTGAGTCATCTGAGAGTTACTTCTGAACTTGTGGGTAGATTTGCCATGGCCCTAGTGATTTTCTTTTACATTTGTGTACATTTTCCTTTTCACTGAGATACATTTTTAATAAACAGACACTATGAACTTTAGAGACATCACTTCAAAGCTTCACACTAGACCATAAGCTCCATAAGGACATTCTTTTTTGGTTCATTGCAATTATCTCTAGTAGCTAGGAAACTAAGATTCACAGTAAAATCTCTTACAAATACTAAGTGAACAGAATTAATTTGCACACACACCTTAATGACGAAAACACAACAGACCAGGGTCTAAATGAGGCAAACAGTTAACACTACTAATGTTCTGTGTCTACCTTTCTAGGTATTCTTATTACCTACGCTGTGAAATTAGGCCAGAGATGAATCAAGATCTAATTTAAAGAAAGACAACAGAGGAGTTTGCGAGAAACCTCTTTTTAGGACCAAGAAAACAATGTTTAAAACTAAATGTGAAATACTGACATTTTTATGAATGAAATTTTATGGCATCTTGCATTTACTTCAAAAACAAATGGGGGTTGATGTGGTTTATTGGCCATTTATTGATAATTACTGAAGCTAAGTGATGGACACAAAGGAATTTATTTTGCTATCCTCTTCTTTGTGTAAATTTGAACTTCTGACAATACACTTGTAAATGAGAACACACATATAGTATGTATTTTATTATCTTCAAAATGAAATACATTTGGAGGCTTCTGATGGAACTTTCCTTACCCATCCTGAGCCCAATTGCTAGCAATATTAAAAGGGACATAATTTTAGAAAATTGGCAGCCCAGAAAATCACCAACTAATTCAACTCCTAATCTGCAACATTCTCTCCCATCAGAAATGATTTTTTAATTGAATAGAAAAAGTCCAGGAAAAAAACCTTCTCATAGCCTCCAATTTGGAGAAACAATTACTGAGAAACGTGACAGCTTTAAGATGGGAGCAGGGGTATTGAAAAAAAAGGACAGGACTAGAAAGCCCTCCAAACCTTCTTAGCAGCGGAACGTAAAGGATCGGTCCTCACCATGCTGCTTTTTCTTTATTAGGAGTAAGTAGGAAAAGGCAGACAAAGCCATGTTTTCCCAAAGTGAATCGTTTTTAGTAATAAACAGGCACTTAGCAAAATGCAAAGCAAAGGAGAAAAAGAATACACAGTCCTCTGAGAAAAGACGAGGCTGGAAGGACCACAGACCCCGTCTCTACTTGCAGGTTGTACAATGCCACATTTGAGAGATGAGGAGGCTTTAAATCAGGTTAATAAGGATGATGATCAGGGGACAGGATAATAAGTATGCTCTATTTTGCTTTCTTTTTATGTTGAAGTTGACTTCAGTTTATGCTCATTTCTCTACAGGGAAGAATTTAGTGTTATATAAACCAGGGGAATTCACCTGTGGACTCTACAGAAATGTTTTAGGTTATTAAGATCATATATTTACATATTTACCCCATAATCACACCACAGTTTACAGATCCACATCTGGAGAAGCGCCCATTTAAATGTATTTTCCATTTACAAACCGTTTCATATCCTACACAAACAAGACCACTTGATGACTTCGAGTATAAAGGAAACAAAATTGTTCTCTTTTTTCCATGGTTTATCCCCTCAAAACCCTCTGATTAGATTACTCATTCATTCCAAAAATAATTATTTAGCTTATTATGTATAAGGAACGCAGTGTCATAGAAGATATGGTTTTCCCATTTGCTCTCCTCTCCCTGTACCAGACTCACTCATTCCTTATTCATTCAGCAAATGCCTCTTGCATGTATCTTCCATGCCACGTAGAATTCTAACTCAGCCTAAGAAATGCATTCAGTCCACAGATACTGCATGTCTGTTATGTGCTAGGCGCTATGCAGAACGGCAGGGTTTCAAGGATGAGCAAAACTTGGTATATTTGCTTTCTGGAGTTTGAGTGTAGTCGGAAGCATAGACATGAATTTTAAAATCACAAAAATGGGAATACATTCAACAACAAAATTAGGTAAGAGGTAAGTATAGTAAAGGAAGAGGGTATCACCAAACTGGGGGGAGGGGTCCCTTCCCTAAGTGAGGCCTGAGGGGAGGGGAGGAAAGGCCTATTGGGTAGCAGGGGCACAGGCCGTGGCTGGCTGAGGTCGTTGGATACCGGAAGTCGTGGAAAGGAGGCAGGAAGTGGGGGTCTGGGCCATGGCTCCTGCTGTGTGAAGCGCTCAGACCTTGGTGAATACACAGACTTTTATCTTAAGATAAGTGAGTGACTGTCAGGAGGAGAAAGACAAACACCGAATGATCTCACTCATGCATGGAACATAAAGAAACAAAGCAAACATACGGACAAAACAAAAACTAATCCATGGACTCTAATCTCAGAACGGAGGTTACCAGTGGGGAAGAGGGTGCCGGTGGGAGCAAAGGGTAGTGGTATCCAGTGGCCAGTGGGGAAGGACTGTTAGAAAACTGGTGGTGGGGGGTGGGGGTTATAAATCTGAGGAAGAATGAACCTGCACAACCAAATCATGTTGTTTAGCAAATCCAAGTTACTTCAGTCATTTCTTTCAAGCCTGGAAAAAAAAAAAAGAGCGACTGTACTATTTTAAGTGGGAGGGGTATTGTCAGATTTGTTTTTTAAAGGCTTGCTCTGTCACACAAGACAGCAGTGGGGCTGGGGCGACTACAGGGAGACGAGTCCGGAGAAATCCCTGTTTAGTCGTCCACGGGGACTGTCGCTGAGGATGGTGCTGGTATAAGGGGAGAAAAAGATGGATTTCAGACATAATGGAGGTGATGGGTAAACACCGGCGGAGGAAATGGACGCTATCAAAGCGGACTCCTGGCTCCTCAAATGGTTTCGTAAGCCATAGCTAAGGTTCAACCTACGGTTTTGCACCTGTTCCAATGTGTAGGCTTGCCCCCCACCAGGCAATTCTCCAAGACCACATGAGTAGCCTACCATTCAACTGAGTCCTCACACTCTGTACCCAGAGGTAGCATCAGACTCCACAGGTTAAGTGTTCAACCCAGAAAGGCTGTGCCTCCCCGTTCCGACACCAGTCCCAAGTCCGGGGTTGTCACCCGGCCTTCTGACCCAGTGGCTGTAAGTCGGGGGTGACCATAACCCCCTCTTCAGGTTTGATTCATTCACTAGAGCAGCTCACAGAACGCAGAGAAACATTTCACTCACCGGTGTAGCATAAACGTCGGATGGAGGAAGACTAGGTGAGGGCAAAGGGCACGGAGCCCCCAAGCCCTCTCCAGGAAAGCCACTTACCCCAAGTTTCCACACGTCCACCAACCCGGAGCGCGCCCTAGTCTGGCTTTCGCAGTTGTGCGGAGGCCTCCTTACACAGTCACCAAGATTGCTTGGCTCACTGGCCACTGGTGACTGAACTCAATCTCCGGCCCCTCTTCCCTCCCAGGGGCGGGACTGAGAGTTCCAGCCCTCTAATCAAGGATTTAGCTCCACTGGCAACCAGCTTTTTGTTAATGGCGCGTTTTCCAAGTCAACATTACCATAACAAAAGACTCCTTTCACCATTCTCCTCATTAGAAATTCCAAGGGTTTCAGGAACTCTGTGCCAGAAAGTAGGAAAACCACACAGATCTATTTCTTATCGTGAATCACAATGCCACACTACCAAGTAGTTAGAGACGGACACGAAACACATTCCTTCGGATAATAATTGCCCAGGCAATTCACGAGGCCGTCCACGTGGTGTTTCAACAGTTGCCCAGTGTCATTAACCACGCCCCAAAAGTAATGACGTCAAAAGACAATCATTTATTCACTCACAGTTCTGAAGCTTGGGCTGTGCACAGACGCTGCTTCCTCCCCTGCTAGCCTCTAGGCTTGTAGTCGGCGGGCAATTCGCTCAAGAGCCCTCAGCTGAGATGGCTTATTGGCTGTAGCACGTGATCTTCCCTTGCTGCAGGCTAACGTGGCTCCTTTCCCGGGTGGTCTCAGGACTCCAAGGAGAAGGAGAAGCTACAAAGTGCTAGTTAGCACTTTTAAGCTGTTGCCTGCACCACCTTTACTGGTAGACAGGACGAAGCCAGTCTCCCAGATAAACCCAGAGTGATAAGACGGTGGCAGGAGGGCGTGGAAATAGGGACCAAATTGAGGATCATTACTGAAACAATCTGCCACACATGATTTCATTGTGTCACCTGTGAGTGACCGCAAAACATGTGGGAGGTTTTCCTCTGATCTCGGGGGTGTATTTACATGTGTGTAGAGCCAGTACGTTATTCTCCAGCCACAACCACGATTGAACCTAGTATTTTAATGTCTATATTTTTCCAGGAAAAATGGCAGTAGCCAATTGGAAACCTACTTATTTTCAACTCCAATTTCGTTTTCTTTAAATTTAGAAGCGACTTGCTGATGTTGGCCTAGTGTGCTTGATGTAGTATCAAACGGAGTTGACGCAATGTCGTCAGCAGTCACCATCAAAGCATACAGTTCAAGGGGCTCATCCCAGGCCTAGCTCTCCTCCTGCATAGCCTGGCTTTGATGCATGGACAGCAGGCCCTCCAACCACGGCAGTGTCCTTTCTTGTGGGCTTTCAGCTTCTAATGAAGCAACTTGGCAATATTTTTTGTCTCCAGTATCTTGATTTTGACTCCAAGTAATTCACAGATCACAATATATTTGCATATGTAAGCCTTCCATTGTAAAAATGCTCTAAGGGGTGCGCCCTGGCAGAGAAGCATTGGGTCAATTGCCTGCCCCGGAGCCCAAGACACACACTCCTGTGTTCGACTCCCGGGAGCTGGGGACACTACCGCTGTGAATAACTCAATATAAAATAGCATGCTTCTTCCTCCTGTCTCCTCCAGCCTGCCTGCCTACTCGCCTTCATTAGTGTCTGCACCTTTCCTTTAAAAAAAATGCCCCAAAGGGCAGACAATGATTGTTAGTATGAGTTATCAATTAGCTATTGGTATGTAATGAAGAAACGAAATTTCCATGGCAGGCAAATGATATTCATTTTGCTCCTGTGTCTGTGGATCCACGGAGAAGTCTGCTGATATAGACTAGACCTAGTCAGCTCCGCGTCTCATGATCCTTTACCCACAGGGTTAGCTAACACGGGGTTTTCAATAATGAAAATTTTTCTTTTAAATCCACCAGCCACAGTGAGCTCCTGAGTCTCATCTCCCTCCTCCCCTCCCCTGCCTCTCCTCCTTTCCTCTCCCCGCCCTGCCTCCCTCCCCCTCTCCTTTCATCCCTCCCTCTCCTTCTTGTACCCCCTCCTCCCTCTTCACTGTATTTAAAATGATTTTTTGAAAAGACATGGATTTATTTGACCTTTTTTTTTTCCTCAACGACAGGAGTTTATCTGAGATGAATTTTATCCATTTTATTTATGAAATGTACACGTTACTTTGTCTAACATTTCTACGCTTGTCATTTTTTCAGAACAGGTGGGTAAAAAATGTGTTCACTAAACTAAGTTATTAAGTGTATCATGCACTGTGCCCTTTTTATCCCAGTATATCAAGACATTTTTCTCCTTTTTCTGGTATTATTATTCAAGAGGAAGGATCACCTTCTGTCCTTAACTTTAAATGAAAGTTCTAGACATTTATCAAACATCCAGCACTTTCAAAGGATGCTCAGGCTATTTTGCCAGTTATCTGAGAACCAATGGCCATGAAAAGAAGCTCTGAAATCCCCCCCGAGAATCAGTGATAGAAAAATGAACTACTTCTAGAACAGATAAATCTTTTGTGGTAGATGGGATAGGAATTTGCTAATTTAGGGTTACCCACTTAGATTCAATTACGGATGCTTTATGGATTAATAATAAATATTAATAGCAGAGGTTACTGAAGTAGAAAATAAAGGCTTGTAAGTAAATATACCTGCAAAGATTCATCATGACAACTTTATTGAGTGAAAGTGGGCCACATTTCTAGGACAAAGGCCTGTGTCACAGACTAGCATGTGGAATGAAAGCTACCCAGTAGGATTTCAGAGCAGGTGACTGAATTGCACAAGACTATTTGCTGTCCTACATCCTTTATTGGTAAAAAATGTTAATTGTAGTAATTACACTACACATTAAAATAATTTCCTACGTATAGGTTCCCCATTCCTTAGATATATTTCAGCACACCATGCCCTCCACCAAGTCACCAAGTGTTCTTCCCCATTGTCCAGTGGGCTCCGCCATCTTGGTAACATTTTTGAATGTGTAGGTCACTTGGCTTTTGGCCCCAGAAATACATAGGAAATGACAACGGTTAATGGTAATCAGAAGAGTCTCAATGATGCTAAGAAGTTTGGTGATTAAAAGCATTCACTTTGGAGTCTGACACACTGGGGCTTGAGGTCTGTTATTCATTTGCTCTTTGACCTTGGGCAAATCATGTAACTACAATGAGGTGCCTTTACAGATTCTGGGAGCCTAGAGAGACTTGAACCCTAGGCACTCTCCAACAGCAACCTCCTGTCATCCAGCTGCCCCAACACCCATCCTAAGGGCTGGCTCTAGGGCTCCAGTTACTCTGAATAATGCAGAGGCTTCAGTCTCCACAAAACAGAGCCCAGCATCCCAGGCTGATACTTAATACTCTTGTAACCTGAACCCCTAACACTAAGCTGCTACCTCAACCTTTAAGAAGAACGTTTAAGGGGAAACTGAACACCACCTACAAGATAAAAAATCATCTAATTGCCATGGAGGCCCATCATTCATAAAGTTGCATTCTAAAACGGCTATTTCCAATCCACTCTTGCAGCTAAAGGTAAATTCTTAACTGCTGTTCGGGCATGCATGCATCCAGTTATTTGTTCAACACATACAAATTCTGCACCCATCATGTGCTGAAATAGTCCGAGGTACAGAGGATTAAGAAATTAATCAGAAAAACTTCCTGTCTTCATGTCCACATTCCAGGGGAAGGTATGGGAAATGGACATCACAGTCATTCAGTAAAATACATAATGTGTCAGATGGTGGTAAGTGTAATGGGGGGAAAAATACCAGGGAAGAGAATAAAGAGTGCTGATAGGGTTGTGATTTTGTTTGCTACTTTTTCTTATTTAAGATAGTTTTTTCTATGCTTTCTGTTTTATATTTTTAGACTTTTTGGGTTGCGATAAATTTACATACAGAAAAGCACACGAACATGTAATGTAGTTTAAACAAATTATGTCTTATCATAAGGTGAACACTCATGTAGCCCCCACGCCAGTCATGAGCTAGAATGCCCATTATTCTAGAGGTTTCCTACATGTTACTGCTATACACTGTTTATGTCCCTCAAATTCATATGGTGAAGCCTATTCTGCAATGTGATGGTATTACAGAGAGGAGCCTTTGGGAGGCGATTAGGTCACGAGGGTGTGCCCTCACAATTAGCATTCATGTACTGTGAAAGAAACCCCAGAGTTCCCTCACCCTTTCTGCCATCTGAGGGCACAAGAAAGCTGTGCACAAGGAAGCAGCCTCATCAGACACCGAATGTGCCGGCACACTGATCTGAAACTTCCCAGCCTCC
>RJWH01011203.1:0-13286 GCA_004363575.1 Solenodon paradoxus | reverse complement strand
GTTGGGGGCGGGGCTCAGGAGGCGGGCCCCAGGGCCAGGCAAGAGGGACAGCTGTGTTCCAAGCTGACCAGAGCACGCAGGAGGTATCTGGGGAGATGAGCTGTTGTCACCTGGCAGGGAGAGGCCCAGCTGGCAGTGGTGTGGCCTCAGAGACTGATGGTCAGGGCTGGACCTAACTGGGCCAAGAATCAGTCTTCCAGTCAGGTCCACTCGCCGCCTGCTGCAGTCTGAATGGGGCTTTAATGTGGGGGCCTATGTAAAGGGTTGCTGGTCTGACCCTGTCACCTGACCACCACTGTGAGCCCACCTCGCCCACAGAGAGCATGAGTGAGCAGGAGACAGAGGAGGATGACGGAGGGGGCACCTCAGACACGGCTCCCATGCTGCCCCGAAGGCGCCCTGACTGCCAGACCTCAGCCCTGACGACCCCACTGTCTCTCGGGACGCTGCTGCTGCCCGGTCGGGCCCTGGCCGGGTTTCTGCTCCACCTGCTGTTGCCGGCCACAGTGTTCCTGCTGGTGCTGCTGCCCGCAGCTGCCATCGTCTACCTGGGATTCCTGTGCCATTCCAGGGTGAGCTGAGGCCTCGTGGGTCCCTGGGGACTGGGGGTCCTGCAGAAGTTCAGGCTGAACCTGCCTCCTTCCAGCGGGAGCCCTGTGTCCCCAGAAATGTGCCCCTCCCTGAAGAGTCCCTGCCTCTGCACCCCTCCCCACCGAGCTTGGCAGAAGAAGGCCTTTTGTTTGTCACTGGGGCACAACGCTGTCCTCCTCTGAGGCCTCCCGGCCTTGTACCAGGGGCCACCAGGGCCTGGACAGCTGGGCGGGCTGGGAACAGGAGGGGCTGGTTCCAGGAAGAGGAGATGACGATACTGGTCCAATTTCACCAGCCCACAGCCCCTTCCCATCCCTCAGCCCCACACACAGCCCCTCCCAGTCACTCCTGCCTTGGGCTGGGCTTCTTTGGATTGGGCTTGTCTTGGTCTGGGAATTTGGAGATCATCCGTCCTTTGATCTGTGGGGGTCACACCCCCGGAGGAGGCAGACAGTTCTGCACCCCCTCTCTATAGGCGTAGGCGGGGTAGGGGACTGAAGGCAAGACACAGCCGGGAAAGGGGCACCAACTGGTGACAGCCACGGGCAGGGGTTCAGGGTGAGATGTCAGCAGAGGAAAGGGCCATGGGAAAGCAGAGGGAGGGGGAACGGGATGGGCAGCCGGAGACAGGGACTCCTGTTCAGCCAGGTCCCTTCTGCGTTCTGGACTGCTGGGTTCTCACGATTTCACCTCTGAGACGCCAGGTCACATCCCTCCCCAGCCGCGCCCCGAGCCAGAACCCGCCTGGCCCCGCCCCTCGGCCCTGGCCCCGCCCCGGATCGCCCGCCAGGCCCCGCCCCTGACCCCCAGCCGCCTTTCAGGTCCTCCCGGCACCGCGCCCCGTGTGCCGCGCGCTCCTCTCCGACCGCGGCGCCGCGGCGCTCATCGTGCTCGGCTTCCTCTCGCTGCCTCTTCTGCTGGTGCTCGCTTCGACCGCCCGCGCCCATCTGGCCAGGCGCCTCCGCCAGCTGCTGCCACCCTCCACCTGGACGCCTGGAGTCGGCCGCCGCCCGGGGTCCAGCGACCCAGACGGGGAGGAGCAGTTCTGCGCCTGGGTGTGACTCCCAGAGGCTCCTCCAAGGACGCCAGAGACCCCCCTGAACTCCCCTCATTTCCCCCTAAGGTGACCCGAGGCCGGCAAGCTCGGGGTCAGTGTCCGCCCAACCGGGGAAGGGAAATTGTGTGCTTGCCCCGTGGCTCTACGCGCAGTGGGCAGAGTGGCCGCGAGATGGCACCAGGCTTCCTCGCAGCAGGGTCGGCTTTTCCCACCCCTCTGTCACCCGCAGTCCCCTCAGCCAGAGAAGCTGGGGGGGGGGGGCGCCCAGGGAGGAGTGACAGCTCAAGAAGAGGTGCAGTTGGCAGGCTCAGGGGGCTCCTGCACTGTGGTGCCTGGGGAGCCCAACAGCCCCCACGCCGGCTTCAGAGGGGTGAGACTCGCTTGGGAGGTTCCAGAAGTTCAGCAGTGGCCAGCAGAACCCAGGCTTTCAGAGTTCAGCCCGAGACCAGGGTCAGGGCTCAGCCTGTGGCCCGGTCAGCATTCGCCTGTGACGGGGGTCAGGACCTATCTGTGACCTGGGTGAGCATTAGCAGGCATTAAGCAAGAGCTCTTTCTCCTGGGATCAATTTCAGATGTCTCGGGTTTTAAGCATGCTTGTGATGGATTTATGTGTATTTACCCTTTGGTATACACTGTGTGTCCTGTTTCTTCTGATTTATTGCTTCATTTGCTCTTTAGTGCTTCAACTATTCTAGAAAATTTCCCAACCATTACCTCCTGGAATCACTTCCCACTCCCCCCCCCGGCATTTCCCTTTCTTGGGGACCCTGTTACATGAAAGTTTCACCGCTGCTCTTTGCCTCCCTGTCAATTTCTCTTTTGTATTTGCCCTTTTGTTGTCTCTGTGTGCCATTCTGGGAAAGTCCCTAATTCCCGGTGAACTGATTCAGTCGCTGTCTCATCTATGATTAAGTCACCCACTTAATTTTAAATTCTGTCAAAAGTTATGCTTGGTTCATTTTCAAGTCCGAACACTCCCGGCAGTGTCTTCATCATGCTCTTTTTGGATTCCGGTTCTGCCCTTACACACGGTCTCCAGGCCGTGCACGCCCTCCAGTCACTAACAGTCCCACCGCCTGCATCAAAATCGCACTTGTCCCTTCTCTTGCTTCCCATGACCACATATTATTTCTTTGCATGTTGGCTGATACTGTCACTGGTGGCATACTTGGAAAAGTATGAGGACGCGTCCCTCCAGAGAGGACCCACCTGGCCACCCACAGTTTCCCTCCTATGGTATGGCTGTCGGCCCCACACCCGCTGCTTCCCACTGCTCCCCTTTGTTTTCATGGCTCCTCACGCTCTGCTAGTTATTGTTCATGTATACATTTGGGGGGAGCTTGGAAACACTTTCTTATAAGCCCAGCAGTGTATTAAAGCTGTATGCTCCAGAGCACCCTGGTGAACAGCGGTTAGGTCAGTTGCCTCCGAAAGAGCGCAGGCCACACACCCCTGGTTTCCAGTCCAGGGTGGGGGGGGGGGGCAGCCAGTGCGAGTGACTTAATGAAAATCAAATGGAGTGCTTCTTCCTCCTCTCTCTTCCTGCTGCCTGTCTACTCACTTTCATTCCTGTCTGCACCTTTTCTTTAAAACCAACCAACCAACCAAGGTGCGCCCTGGTTCAGCAGTGGTTGGGTCAGTCGCCTCTGAAGGAGCCCAGGCACGTACCCCTGGGGTCAAGACCCGGGTCTAGGTGGAAACAACCAGTGTGAAGAACTAAACAGAAGTAAAATAAATGCTGCTTCCTCCTCTGTCTGCCTGCTGCCTCTACTCATTTTCATTCCTGCGCCTTTCCTTTAAAAACAAAAAAACCTATATGCTCCTTGTAAGTCAAATCTTGTGGTGGCTGAAAGGACTGAGCGTTGCCAGCAGCGCTGGCCTCTGCCCAGTGTTCGGGACTCAGGGATTGACCAGGACGCGGCTTGCACAGAGCTGGGGTTTGGCCGGGCAGGTCCGACTCCAGTTCTCCAGCCGGGCGGCAGGCTCCGTGTCCAGCTCTGATGCACCCCCGTCACACTGGCTGGTCGCCCAACTGCCAAGGGTAGTTTCTCCTGCCCAGGCCGCCTTCCTGCCCGGGCTTGGCAGGCTCTGCAGACACTGAGGGTGAGGACTCTCAGGAGAACCTGCCTGGCCTGAAGTCATCAAAACAACAGCTGGGCCTAGGAGGCGGGGTGGGGGGAGCTCAGCTGCCCCGAGGCGTGTCCCAGCTTCCCAGGCTGCTGGAGGCCCGGGCTCTGCCCACCTGCTCACAAAAGGAATGCTGGCAAGGGCGGAGGGCTTGAGGCTTCACAGGCTTGGGTCTGCTTCTGGGGCCAGCAGTGAGGGAGGCAGGGAAGAAGAACCAGTTGCAAAGTGGGAGCCTTCATGTCGGGGGTACTGGGCTGACCACACAGACAGCCAGAGACAGCTGGATCCAGGGTTGGCCTTGTGCTCCTGGAGGGGAAGGCCGGCCCTCAGCCTCGAAGTGCCCCTCCTCAAGGCCCGAGGCAGTTGGTCTTTCCCCTGCTGGGCAGGACCCCATCTGGACCCCACAGTCTCTGCCCCGAAACCACTCCCAGCAGGGAGCAGGGACAGAAGTCAGTCCCTCCACTGGATCAGCCCCGTTCTGACCCCAGGCCCTCAGCCCAGCCTGGGGGGCCCACCTGGCCTCACCCTTGTCCAGAAGCTTTCCCAGCGTCTCTGCCCTCCCAGGCTGGGCCCCCGAGCGCCTCAGGCCCAAGCACAGAGTCGCCGAGTGTGACGACTGGATAATGTGGGCTCTGACCCAGCAAGTGTGTTTCTGGGCATGGGGCCTCCGGGTGCATAAGTGCGCGTACTTGTGTGCTGTGCGTGTTCGATGAGATGCGGGTTTTCACGTGTGCATGTGTGGCTGCCAGCCTCCCTCACCCACAGAGAGATGCCTCCGCTCTCCGCAAGGCTCCTTGATTGCAGGGGCCACTTGCTCATTCACAATGTAACTTCTGGAGCCTGGCATCGGACGTGAGCAGCTGGCCACACACACCTGCTGGGCCCCAGGTGAGCTCTGCGCTGCCCAGGCATGGGAGCCAGTCAAGGTGGGCTGAGAAGGAACTGACTTGGGCTGGGTGGGCTGAAGGGAAGAAGGCAGAGCCCGGTGCTGGCTCTGAGGGTGAGCCCCTCCCCCTGCCTGCCCACCTGTGGGGAGCCCCCCAGGTGTTGACACAGGTCCTGTGTCCTCGCTGCTCTCTCCTCCCATAGCCAAGCCTGCCTGGACCCTGCCTGGCGCTGGGGCCAGGTGCTGGGGTCACCCCATCCCCAATCACAGAAGGCTCTGGCAGAGGAAACCAACCACATTCAGGGTGCTGCCTCAGGTAGGGCATTACTGCTTAGCGCCCTGTGGGGCTGCAAACCTAGGAATCACTGCCCTGCTCATTAGGCACCACCTCTGTCACGGGGCGGATGTCAGCTGCCCCTGCCATGGGTCCCGTGCAGCCCCAAGGCCCTGCAGCCAGGGGCCCAGCATTATTCTCACCCGGCCTCCCCAAGCCTGCTCCGCCCAGCACCAGGCTTGCCTTTCTGCAGTTCCCGCCATCTGGTCTGGCATGTACCACCCTCTGCGGAAAACAAGCAGACACGTCTTTGCGAGCACGCCACTGCCTGTCCCCTTCGAGCCGGGTGGCCCTGGGAGGATGGGGCTGTGTACCCCAGTGCACTCTGGTCTGGCACATGACTGTCCCAGCACAGAGACGGTGGTGGACACGGGAGGGTGAAGCCCCCCATGCCCCAGCTGCCCACCCCACCAGGTGTCCTCGCTGCCCTGGCATTGCAGGCGTGGGTCGGGGTGGGTTGAGCCCTGGGGCCCCACAGGGCAGGCCTGGGCTCTGGGGAGTGAGACAATGGGAACTCCAGACCCCCGGACAGGTCCTCAGGCCCTAGCACGTCCCTGACCACAGACAAGTGGGGTCTAGAAGAATCTGTGGGTGGGAGCAGCTGGGGGGCTACCCCTCTCTCTGCCCCACCCCTGCATGTGCCCCCTCGTGTGCATGCAAATAACATCAGCACAGGGCACTGGCACCCCACGGCGGGAGGGGCCCGCAGCCTGCCCTGGGCCAGGGTCAGGGGTGGGGTCAGAGGCCCGGGAAGCTGCCCTTTTCCCTGAGGTCAACATGACCACAGCGAGCTGGAGACAAAAGGCCCTTCTTCTCTGCAGAAGCCTGGATTGTGCGGAGGAGGGAGTCTGTCCTGGGGCGGGTGGGGAAGGGGGGCGCAGGGAGCAGTGTCCTTGGGTTTCTTGGAACCCCTCTACCTGCCTGTGCACAGAGAGGCGGGGTGGGCCACCTCCGGGAAGTGATGGGCAGGGACGTCCAAGACTAGCCAAGGCCGAGGGGGCAGGGCCACATGCAGCTGCTCCTTCCTCCGGTCCCTAGGACGGCAAGGCCAGGCAGGCGCTGGGCCTGGGGAGGGAGAGGGCTGCGGGGCCAGGCCTGTGGTGTCCTGACGTCTCTGTCCTCTGCCCCCCTTGCTCTGGCCTGTCTGCCTGCAGAGAGGAGGCTTCCGGGCCATTCCACTTGAGCTTCCTTTGGCGTCTGCCTCAGGCCCAGCCCTGGCCCTGACCTCTGTGCTCGGGCTGACTCCTGTGCTCCCTGGGGACCCTCCGCTGTCTGTGTCTCCCCTCTGGGGGTGGGGTCAGCAGGAGGCTGAAGGAATGGGGCTGGCTGTGACGCTGGCAGCTGGGCAGAGCCCCAGCTGGGAGAGCAAAGCGATGTGGGGCTCCCCAGGGGCCAGGCCAGAGCCCGGGGCGGGCAGAGTGGCTGGGCAGAGCTGAGGAGTAGCTCTCGCCAGGTGGTCAAGCTCAGCGGAGGTCGACCACCCCTTTCTCCTGCCAGAGGCTGGAGGGAGGAGGGCGCTGCTTCCTTGAGGCCTGAGGCCCGAGTTACAGCCAAGAAGACCCGCTCACTGTTTCCAGCAGGGTGGAAAGTTCCCTGTCAGCCTGTCCGAGGTGTGACTGCGGCCCGCCCTCTGGGCAGGAGCGGGCACAAG
This sequence comes from Solenodon paradoxus, assembly GCA_004363575.1. NCBI lineage: Eukaryota > Metazoa > Chordata > Mammalia > Eulipotyphla > Solenodontidae > Solenodon > Solenodon paradoxus. The sequence goes on along the minus strand of RJWH01011203.1, from coordinate 6,640 downwards.
CCAGCCATGGGTGCTTCGCCAGCAGGCGGGCCACGTGGCCAGCTCCCAGCACGGAGGGGGGTGCCGGTGAGACGGAGGAGGGTCCTACGTGCCTGCGCGTGTCTGCGTGCATCCCTCAGGGCGCAGGTCACCCTGGGGACCCTAGGCCTCCTCCAGTGCTGTCGCCTGGAGTGCTCTCTACTCCTTGTCCCCATTTCCACCGCCCTGTCGCCTTGGCGGCTGGGGGCTGGGCCAGGCCCTGCTGGGCCACACACCCTGGGCTTTGGGGGTGCAGGGGAAGCAGCAGGCACATTCTGGTCCCTTTGAGGCCTGAGGTCTGTGGAGCTGAGCCAGCCCCATGCTGCCAAGATTCCCGGCAAGGGGTGGGGGCGGCGGGACAGTCTCCATCCTGCCCCAGCTCCTCAGGCTCGGCTGAGCCGCTTCCTTTTTTAGGCAAAGTCGGAGATGGGCTCTCACCTGCCAGAAAGGGAGGAAGGAAAACCTCTGAGTCCCATCCGTCCTCCCAGTGAGCACCCTCCAGGGCCCGGGAGGGTGGGAAGGGAGTGGACATCCTGGCAGAGGACCCCCCCCTTACCCCAAGGGGACCTGTTTCCCCAGCTGCACAGAAAGGAGTGGCTGAGAGAGGGTGGTGTTTGCCCCTAGGAAGGCGGGGCTCTCCTGGACCTCAGGGGACACTGTCTGACCACACTTAAGGACAGGGAACATGCCCTGGGGGTGCCCCCTACAGCCAGTCACCTCTGGTCCGGTCTAGCAAGACCCAGGGCCAAGGCTCCTGGCTCACCAACAGGACCCCCAGAGAGGGTTTCCAGAGGGTTACTGGAGTCTGTCCTTGGTCCTGGGGTCCTGGAGTGTGCCCTCGGCCCTGGTACTGGCCCTCCATGGGCAGCAAGTATGGGTCACAGTGGACAGGGTCTGAGTCAACTCTCCCTGGGTCCTATGCTTCTTCCTCCAAGAAGCCAGGTGGGTGAGGGTTTTGTGTCCCCTAAGAAGAGTTCCCAAAAGAAAGCGTCTCAAATTCTGTTCCCTCCCAATCCCTGGGACTTGCTCAATCCTTGGGACACCAGCCCCTAGGTCCCTCCTCCTCCCCTAGTCCTCGTAGGTGGAGGTGAGGCCAGGACCAGATTCTGTTGAGGATTTTGCTATTGGTGTCGCCCTACCTCCTGGGTTCTCTAGGGCCTGGCCAGGGACTCCCAGCACGTGGAGCTGGGCGGTGGGCCTGCGGTTGACCGGCCTGCTGCTCCTGGCCTGCTCCTGGCTGGGGCGAGAAGGAGCAGGACCCCACAGCTCTCAGCCAGGAGAGGGAGGCTGCAGCGTGTGCGCCTGCTGCCTTGCGTGTGAGCTCAGTCGCACGTCGGTGAAGGCTGCGTGTCACTGCGTGTCCGCTCCCTCGTGTGCGCGCCTCCCCGTCTGCGTCCCAGGACGCGCGCGTGTGTACGCGCGCCGGGGCGGGGCCTCGGTGGGCGGGGCCGGTGGGCGGGGCCGGCTCTGGCCCGCGGCGCCCCCGCCCCGCAGCCCCGGAGCGAGCAGGCGGCGAGCGGAGGTCGAGCGCTCCCGGGCCGTCCCGTCCCGTCCCGTCCCTCCCGCGCGATGCTGCCCTGGACGGCACTCGGCCTGGCTCTGAGCCTGCGGCTGGCGCTCGCGCAGAGCGGCGTGGACCGTGGTGAGTGAGGCTGCCCGGCCAGGCTCCTGCTCCGGAGGCCCCTCGACTCGCTGCTCACGCAGGAGACCGCGGGGCCAGCGGGTGGAGAGGCCGCGGGAGCGGGCAGGCGCGGCCGGCGGGGCACCCACCTACGTGCCCAGGAGGGTTGGGGCAAAGAGGCCACCTCCGCCTGAATGGGGTGGGGGGAGGTGTCTGTCGGGGAGGCTGTCCCTGCTCCATTTTCTCTTTAGAATGATGCTTACTTAAGGGATGGCAAGAGGGTTGGGGTCGCCCCACCGAACTGAGGGAAACTGAGGCCACAAGACCGGGACCAGAACCGAGATCCCGAGGTCCCCTGCTTCCTGGGCCCCCATGGAGCAGACGATGGAGGCCAGAGGAGGGGTGACATCATCTTTAAGTGGGGTCACAGCCCCTGCCTGGCCATCTGGGCTGCGGACACGCTGTGCTAAGCGTCTGTCTCCCCATCCGTCCACGCCCCCAGACCTGCCTGGCTTTGCACTCCCTGCCCCCAGTTTCCTCAATTGGAGGGTGAGTTGTGTGACTGTTTCTGGAAGCGGACACAAGGGAGCAGCCCCGAGACCCTAGACCACCTGCCGCCCCTGTGGGCTTGAGCTGGGCCCCTGAACTCTAGCTCACATGCATCGTCTGCTGAGGACAGGGAGGGTGTGGGGGCCTGGAGGGTCAGTACTCCTTAATGGACGAAGCACGAGGCCAGAGAGCCCTGGACCTGGGCCCTGAACCCTCTGCTCCCAGGGTGCCACCCCAGGACCTTGAGACTGAGCAGGGTCTACTGGACTGAGGGCAGGTGCCGGGCCTTGGGGCTCTGCCCTGGGTGTGGGGTTGTCTGGGACGATCACCTGGAGCTGAACCGTCCCCTTCTCCCCCAGGACCCCCAGCATCGGAACCTCAGGGGGACCTGCTGTTCCTGCTGGACAGCTCAGCCAGCGTGTCTCATTACGAGTTCTCCCGCGTCCGAGAGTTTGTGGGGCAGCTGGCAGCTAGACTGCCTCTGGGCCCTGGGGCCCTGCGTGCCAGCCTGGTGCACGTGGGTAGCCGACCGCACACTGAGTTCTCCTTTGGACAGTACAGCTCAGGCACGGATGTCCAGGACGCCATCCGCACTGCTGCCCAGCGCATGGGCGACACCAACACCGGCCTGGCACTGGCCTATGCCAAAGAGCAACTGTTTGCCCAGGCAGCGGGTGCCCGGCCAGGGGTGCCCAAGGTGCTGGTATGGGTGACAGATGGTGGCTCCAGCGGCCCCGTGGGGCCCCCCATGCAGGAGCTGAAGGACCTGGGTGTCACCGTCTTCATTGTCAGCACCGGCCGAGGCAACCTCCTGGAGCTGTCTGCAGCCGCCTCCGCCCCCGCCACCCAGCACCTGCTGTTCGTGGATGTGGACGATCTGCACATCATCACGCAACGGCTAGGGGGCGCCATTCTCGGTAGGTGGGAGCAGGGCCGCAGGACGCAGGTGCTCCTGTGGTTCAGGGGTTCAGTTCCCTCCCGGGGTTCAGTTCCCGAGAGGTGACACCGTCCAGGGACCGTGGTCCCTGTGGGCCCCCTACTGAGCTGGGGGGTCAGAAGCAGGTGCTCAACGCAGATGCGCCCACCAAGGCTGGAGGCCTCGAGTGTGGGTTTGGTGTGGGCTGAGGGCTGCGTGTGAGGTGGGTGGCTGAGTGGAGAGGAAGGAGGTGGCACTTCCCCGGAGGGTGGCCCTGGGGCAGCCCTGGGGAGATGTCTGGACTGGAGGCGGCCCAGGGAAGGCGTGTTGCAGGGCTGCGTACTCCTCCACACTAACTCTCCTCCGGACCCCCAGCCAAGCACTGCAGGGGGAAGGGCCTAGGCCCCGGCTCAGCCTGCCATAGTGGTGGACACGGAAATGCCACTAACCCCAGGCTTCTTCCAGAGAGTCCACCTCGGAGGCGATCATCACTCAAACCCAGAGAGGTTGGCCTGTGGGGGTGGGGGGTAAAGACCTTCTTGAAGATTTCCCCTGGGGACACCCAGCCCCCTGGTGGCCCCTGGTGCAAGCACTGTGGCTGAGCCTAAGGAAGACAGCAGGAGAAAAGGCAGGCAGCTGGCCAGGGAACACGTGGCTCAGAGCAGAGGCCAGGGCTCTTTGGATGGAGGGACAGGACAGTGAGTGCCTGTGGGGACTCGGCTGCCAGCTTCAAGGGAGGATGCACCAGGCCACATCCTGCAGGGCACTCAGGTGGCCGTGTGGCGCTTGGAGTAATGCACATGTGGGGATCCCCGTGTGCCACAATCCCCGCTCTCCTGGGGATAGCAGGCAGGCTGGCAACTCTCCAATGCCCAGGCCCAGCTAACCTGGAAGGATCCTGTCTTCACCTCCAGTGTGTCCCCAGTGACCCTCCGTCTCTCGGCTGCACCCTCGGCCCCCTTTGCCTTGTCAAGAGCCAAGCAGAGCCCAGACCCAGGCCCCCTTGGGCTGGGGGCTACTGGCCCCGCCAGCTTTGAAGAGCCCCTGAGCAGGTCACTGGACAGAGTGGGACTGGTCACTAAGCTCCCCCACCACCTGGGGGCTGAGCAGGAAGAGCAGCTTTGGGTGAGGTGGAAGTGGGGGCTGCACTGGCCACCAAGCATCCAATCATTCCCTTGCCCTGTCGCCAGTGTGAGGACCATTTAGTATTTGTGCAGTGCAGCCAAGACTGGCCTGGTCCTGCGGAGTTTCTGTTTCTCCAGTCTTCCTCCCGTCTCCGGGCTTCCCTGTTCAACTGTGGGGGCCCCAGGCAACGACTGTTCCCTGACCTCTGTGCCGCCCCCAGATGCCATGCGGCCGCAGCAGCTCCGTGTCTCTGAGGTCACATCCAGCAGTGTCCTCCTGGCTTGGCCGCCCCTGCTGACCGCTGACTCGGGATACTATGTGTTGGAGCTGACCCCCAGTGCCCAGCCGGAGGCCGCGCGTCGCCAGCAGCTGCCAGGCAACGCCACTGGCTGGACCTGGGCCGGCCTGGATCCCGACACCGACTACGATGTGGCGCTGGTGCCCGAGTCCAACGTGCACCTCGTGAGGCCGCAGCACCTGCGGGTGCACACACTGCCAGGTGAGGCCGGCGCAGACCCGACAGGGCTTGGGGCCGGTGGGTTGTGGGAGCCCTGGGCCAGGAGGGGTCACCCACCGGGGTCCCAGGCGGGGAGGGGGACGTGGGGCTCCCGGGCTGGGTGGGGGCGCGGCCTGGCGGGGCGCAGCCCTCACCCGGCGCCCGCATGACGCTTCCCCCTCAGAGGAGGCCGGCCCGGAGCGCATCGTCATCTCGCACGCCAGGCCCCGCAGCCTCCGCGTGAGCTGGGCCCCGGCACTGGGCCCGGCAGCCGCGCTCGGCTACCATGTGCAGTTCGGGCCGCTGCGCGGGGGCGCGGCGCACCGCGTGGAGGTGGCCGCCGGCCGCAACAGCACCACGCTGCAGGGCCTGTCGCCCGGCACCGCCTACCTGGTGACGGTGACGGCGGCCTTCCGCTCGGGCCGCGAGAGGGCGCTGTCGGCCAAGGCCTGCACGCCTGACGGCCAGCGCAGCCGCCCCGCGCAGCCGCGGCCTGAGAGCCGTAAGCCCGCCCCGCCGCCCACCCAAGCTTCCTCTTCTCCCGAGCCCGGCGGTGGAGACACCCGCAGTGGAAGCCAAGGATTTTCCCTGGAGGATGGGCCTGGTGGCCCAGCTTTTGCCCCGCGGTGACTCCGGGTGACCCCCAGTCCTCTCTCCCTGCTGCTGGAGGGCTCCCTGCCGGCCTCTGCCTTCTAGGACTCTGGCCTTGCCCTATTCCCCGTCAGATCATCTGCTGCAGCTCTGACAGCAGCCATACCTTCGAGACCTCCACCCCTTCCCGCCCAGAGCAGGGCAGGATTTAGCAGGGGCTCTGGGGCAGGTTAAGATCGTCAGACCCAGGGCTGGCTCCCACCCTGGGCGCCAGGGCAGCTGGGCACCAGGCAGCCACTTGTGTGAAGGGCCTATCCCTCTGATGGCCAGGGGATGGAGGGGGCCTCCCAGCCCCTGGATGTCGACAGCAGGTGGATGGGGGAAAGGGAGGAGCCAGCTCTGGCTAGGTCCCCAGAGTCCTCCTGTAGGGGACAGGATCTAGAAAAAGACAGGGAGCGTGCTGTGTGGTCAGTGGCTTAGTGGGTGATCAGGTGATCTTCCCCAGGGCACTAGCTAGGGGACAGTGGCTGTGCCCTGGGGACATGGGCCTCAGGACCATGCTGGGCCCTGTTAGCAGTCAAGGGGATGCCGAGGGCACCTTGCAGGAGGGTGGGGACGGGACCTGGAGACAGGAGCGCGCCTAGCCTCTGCCAGACATAAGGCCAGCACTTTCAGGGAGCCTCCCCTGCTTGGGGGAGGGGAAACAGGGTTCCCCTGGTGGGGTTCCCCAATATTCTTTGCAGCATCTTCTGACCCACCTCCTGTCACTAAATCTCCTGGGGCCACCAGACAAGGCCCAAGGACAGGCAGTACTAAGTTTCCACCAGGCGCCCACTCAATGCTGTTTGCCTCTGTTCCCGACTAACATCTTTTAAAATACAGTCATTCCGACGTAAACTGTCTCTAGTGTTTTACTCCTGCCTCCCCACCCTGCTCCCCAGCTCGCAGGTCAGCGCAGCAGCCACGGAGGACCCACGCCGCTGGGGGGCGCACCCCGAGCGAGGGCGTGGCCGGACAGGACCCTCCCCAGGGCTGTGGGCTGGGCCACAGCGCCCTCTGCTGGCAAAGCGCCTCCAGCAACTGTAGTTGTGCCAGCAACACCCGGCACCCCACCAGCAAATGCAGGGTGGGCAGAGGCGTTCAAGGTGCATCCGGGTGGAGTAGTGGTTAGGTCCGCCGTCTCCAGCTGAAAGCAGGCCACACACATCCCAAGGACCCGTGTTTGTGACGCGGAGCTGGAGGAACAACCACGATGAGTGAATGAAATTAATACAACGCTGCTTCTTCCTCTGCTCCTCCCGCCCGCCTGCCTGCCCGCCTGCCC
>RJWH01011202.1:0-13289 GCA_004363575.1 Solenodon paradoxus | reverse complement strand
AGAGGTGGGTATCAGGAGGCCAATAGCCTCTCTTTCTCAGACTGAAGGGCCTGACCATCCTGTTCTCCACCTATTCATACCAGCATTGCTTCAAGCAGCATGCACAAGCAAGCTTATGGTTATATTGGATTTACTTATACAGCTTTTGCTCTCTAACAAAATAACTATCTATTTTATTTTGGTGGGTGAACAGTCACAGACACACTGTCCCAGTGTTTTCACATGTGTCCTTGATTTTCTGCAAGCTCCAACTTTGGCCTAGCTCTGTTTTCTGCCCCCAACAGGTGTACCCCACACTGGTCCCAGGACTTTACCTGTGTCCCATAGAGGCAACTGATTAACCACCAATCCCCAGGAGCATGTCTTTTTTTTTGGGGGGGGGGGAGCATTTACTTTTTTTCAATGTTATTTATATTCTTTCTTAAAATGTATATACATTTCAAAACAGGTAAAATTGAACAACATGATGAACATTATATATCATTATGCATGTGTTTGTGTTATATACTATGTATATTTGTTTCATTATTTCATCTCACTGTGTGCTTTTTAATTATTTCACACCCATCACAAGAGTTCTAGTTTCTTGTACTGTACTTGTTTTTTGTTTTGTTTTGATTTTTTTAGGCCAAGAAAAGAACATAATTCATCACATTAAATATTTATTTCAAAAGAAATTAATGAAAATGAAATTTAAAAAGTTTGGATAGTGTTATCTGTCCAAACTAAATGATAACAATAACAATAAAATGAAACAGGATAAAATATTAAGCACATAGGATTTGGGCACAAAAGATAAATTTGAACCTTGGCTCTGATGCTTGTATACTTTACAACCTTAGGCAGATTTCAGTTTTCTTATTAAATGGGGCTAATAAAATATACATCAGAGACTTAGCCTAAATAAGATTATATATGCCAATATCTTGAAAATTCCCCACAGAACAATCCAAAGAAATTGGACAGGTAATCAAAAGTCTCCCCCAAAATAAAGCCCAGGACCAGATGGTGTTTCCAGTGAATTTCGCCAAACCTTCAGAAAAGAACCAATACCTATTCTACTAAACTTTTCCAAAACGTTGAATCAAGAACTCAGGCTTTCCATGAGGCCAACATCATCACACTGATACCAAAAGCTGATAGAGACATCACAAAGAAAGAAAATTGTAGACCATAATCTCTAATGAACATTGATGAACAGATCTAATAGACCTGTTTTAAGTGGGATTTCTTTACACTTTATATAACATCTTTCAGTGTTTTTTTAGTTTTGTGGTGATAAATTCCTTTAACTTTCACTTACTGGAAAAGATTTTTATCATTCCTTAGTTCTGAATAATAATCTCTCAGTGTTTAGTATCTTAGGTCAAAAACTTTTTTTTTTTTTCATCCTTTTGAATATATTATGCCATCCGCTCCAGACCTGTAGCTTTCAATTGAGAAATCCACTGACAGTCTTATGGAGATGCTTTTGTATGGACTCATTTTTCTCTAGATACTTCTACAATTCTTTCATTTTTGATACTTTGATCAAAATGTGTGTTGGTGTAGGTTGGCTTTGGTTTCTTTTGTGAGGGACTCTGAACTTTCAAGTTATGAAAATTTTAAGCTATTTCTTCAAATTCAGTTTCTGCCCCATTTTCTCTCTCCTTTCCTCATGGACCCCTGTTATATGAATATTGTGTGTTTTGATGTTATCCCATAGGTCTCAAATGCTGTCTTCATTTCCTTGCATCTATCTCTTTGCTGGTTTGCTTGAGTGTGTTTCTCTGTCTTCTCTTCTAGCTCACTGGCTCTATTGGAGAGGCTGCATTCATCCTGTTCTTGATACCCTCCTTTGAATTCTTTAGGTCAGCTATTGCTTTATTTCTTTGACATGTATTTTGAGCTGCTTCATTTATTCTTCTCTCTCTTATTTGTTGTTTTACTTTTATCCTAAATTCATTCTCAGTTAGTTTGCAGACTTCTTTCATATTCAGATTTCCCCCAGGGTTTTGCTTGGATCCATCATTTCATGTGTATGTCTCTGTGTCTTTGCTCTGTTTGGCATTCTGTTTGTTTCTTTGCATTAGATTTTCCTGCACTCATGACCTTGTGTGTAATGAGTTGCACTGAGTATGCCTAACTCTTAGTTTGTATGCTGGAATTTGTTGAGTTTTGTGCTATCACCATTGGTTGGCTATGTTGAAGTTCTCATGGGCCTTCTGTTAATACGCATACATTTATAGGGCTGCAGTTTTTGTGGGAGATGCAGGAGTTTACCCTTGTATCCCAACTCTGAACCACAATGACTACCTTGACGTTGGTACACAATTGGCAGTTAAACTGCAGTTTCATCGACACTCACAAGGTGGCACTGATGGGTAGCAGTTTTGGTTTCTTCTGGTAGAATTTTCTTCCTTAAACCTGAGGGCAGCATTTCTGTGGGTGTTTCCTGGGGCTGCAGGGCACTCTATTTGGAGTTATTGGGGGTGGTCAAGTCCCCTGACTACCTTTCAGTTATGGTGATAACCTCATGTAAATTTTTCACCGGGCCTTCTCTTCACCCCAAGTCATCAGTACCTCTTTATGCCCTGTACCTACACCCTCTCCTCCAACTCCACTGTTCTCATGATTCCTGAGAGAGCCGTTTGTTTCTGCAGTTCTGCCCACTATGTATTGGCTGGAATCTGAGCTAAGAACCCAGTTTGGATACCTTGTATATCTTTTTCTTATCTTATTATACTCTTCAGGTCTTCCAACGCTGATACTGGTGAAAGTGGATGGACTTGCACATTCTTAATCTAAGATGAAATACTTGCAGTTTTTTCCTGCAACACTGAGTATTTTGTCATTTGTGTGTTTGTCATAAATATAGACTCTTTTATATTGACATATGTTCTATATATGCTCGTTTTGGGAAGAGGATTTTTAACACAAAACTATTGGATCTTATCTAATACTCTTTCCCCCCCATTTGTTGAGATGATATATGAATTTTGTTCTCTCTTTTGTTGCTCTAGTTTATCACATTTATTGATTTACGCGTATTGAACCATCTGCATCTTTCGACTGGCTCCTAATTATGATATCTGATTGTTTTAATGACTGCTGAATTCTGTGCAGGTTTTTGCACAGCAAAAGTAACATTCATCTAAACAAGAAGAAAAGCATGCTCTTGTAGAGTTTGGTCAATTGCTTCCAGTGCTAACACAGTTTACATACATTCCAAGGATATGATTTCATATCCCACGCTAGGGAGACCATCAAGAAATATAATAAATAAAATGGTTTCTTCTTCCTCTCTCTGCCTGCCTGTTCACCTTCATTTGTACTTACTTGTACCTTTCCTTTAAAAAAAAAAAGACATGCAGAATGGAACAAGATAGTTGTACTTAATACGTCTGGCAAGGAATTAATAACCAAAATTTTTAAGGATTCAAAAGACTCAACAACAGTAAAAGAAAACCAAGCCAGTTTTAGAATTGAAAGATCTGAATAGATACGTCTTCAAAGACATCGTGCAGATAATCAGCAGGCACATGAGGTGGTGTTCCACATTGGTGGATGATAAATGAAATGAAAATCACAATGAGGTGTCATTTACCTGTGAGAGTTTGGTAAATTTTGCCTCAGTATTTGTTAAGAATACTAGTCTGTAACTTTCTTTTTTTGGTACTGTCCTCACGTATGTTTGGAATCAGGATAACAGTTAGTGTCATTAAAAGTGTTTATAAGTTTGTAGTTGTTTTTCTAAAAGGTGGGAAATAACCTCTATTCTTTCAAAGTTTCACAATCTGATCTTGGATTTTTGTTTTTGGGGAGATTTTTTAATTCATTTTCTGTGCTTGTGAGGGACTGTGTTCACGTTTTCTATTCCTAATTTAGTCTTAAAAGTATGTCTAATAATTTGTCTGTTTTTTCTAGATTATTTTATAAAATTTGTTTTCATATAGTTGTTCACAGTATTTTTTTAACCTTTACATTTCTATATTTCTTTATTTCTTTATAGTTCACAGATATTTTAATATTGTAGTCACTTCTCTTTCATTCTTTTCTGATTTTGTATTTTGTTTCTCTCTTAGTTGTGACTCCAGGAATGATTTAATTTTTTTAAATCTTCGTCAAGGGCGTGTTCTTGGTTTCATTGCCTCTTCATAATACTTTGATTTCTTATTTTATTTCTGCTCTAAATTTTATTATTTCCTTCCTTTTTTGCTTCTTTGCTTACTTTTAATACTGTTTCCATTCGTATCTTTCACATTCTCACTAGGGTGCACAAAACGTTGTGTTTGCTCCAAGTTTTGTCAATACTTACCATTTTGATAATAGCCATTCTAAGAGGAATGAGGATAAATATTTTAGTGTGATTTTTGATTTGCATTTTCCTGATGATTAATAATGTCGAGCATCCTTTGATGCACCTGTTTTCATCATATATTGAGAAAATATCTTTGTAGATCATCTGCATGTTTTTAATCATATTCTTGGTTTATATTACAATTGAGTTGTATGAGTTGTTTATGTACTTTCAATATTAACCCTTATCAGATGGAAGGCTCGAATATTTTCTTCCACTTGGTGGTTGCCTTTTTATTTTGTTATTCCTATGGAGAAGCTCTGTAATTTGATGAAATATCTACTGTTAAATTTTTGCTTTTGTTGCCTTTGTCCTTGGAGTTCAAAATTTTCAAGAATTTTGCTCTTTGAATTGTTTGACATTTTATATTGTGTGGGGTTTGGAGTAGTAAAGCATCAGTTTTCCTGCACTTTCAAAATTTTTACTGCTCCAGACAGGTTTTCTTATGGTATCCTGAATATGGTCACATTAAATGTAGGCTTAGCAATTCATATTATACATATACCTTTGCTTTTTGTGTTTTATTATAATAATAGTACTTAACACCAAAATGTTTCAGAAGTTATTTAAGATTAGTTTATTTCCTTAGGAAATATCTATTTTCTTACTTTATATTTTCATATGTAGTTTCAAAATAAACTAAACTTAAAAGGTAGTATGATGTGAAATGTGAGCTCCTCTCATGTCTACCGGAAAGCAGTAGTTAAGTATACCTTTTAAAACTTAAACACATTTAAAAAATTTTGTCTCACTTTGGCTTAATGAAAACGCATATTTGACTTTGCACAATAAAATAAAATAAAAGCACTAATCACAGTAAGTATTCTTTCTCAGTGATTTTTTCTTTTTTCAGTTTTGGTTTTAATTTTTACTTTGAAGTTTTAGTAAGTTTGCCTGCTGTTAGAAATAATTCAGAGAGATCATTTATATCCATCATACAGTTGCTTTCTCTTGGTAATATCAAATAGCTATAGTGTGTTGTCATAGTCAGGATTACACATAGGAAAGTGCCACTTTTTTGGAACATTTCAGCCTCAGTATCTTCATCATTTTGTGCATTTTGGGCTCTTACTAAATATTTGTTGAATAAATACAGAATTTGCTCTTTCAAAGTCATATTCTTGTAATTATTTCAAGATTGTTTAAAATTATTAAAACTACAAGCTAGTATATTTTCAACTGTTTTTATTAGCATTATAATTAAAGTAAAACATACAGTTCAGTAGCATTGAGTATCTTCACCATGCTATATTACCATTGTGCTACATTAATCATTTATCAATAATATTAATCATCTTCCAATGCTGAATGAGGTTCTTTGTTTTCTTATGGAGTTGTAGGAATTCTTTATATACTCTTACTACATTTAGGATTCACAGTTTTTTCTCCAAATCTGTGCAGTTTCTTTTTATTCCTGATTGTTTCTTCTTATGCTCTAAAGTTTTGAAGTTTGATGTATTTGGTATATTTTTTCTTATGTTACCATGCCTTCAGTGTCATACGCATTGCTTCTTTAAGTGTCATAAAGATTTTCCCTATTTTTTTTTCTGATCGTTTTAGTGATTCTGATTATATCTATTCCATTTTGAAATATTTTTTGTACATAGTATAAGGTAAGGATCCAACCTTTGTCTTTTCCATGTGGATGTTGGGGTTTCCAAGTACCATTTGTTACAGAGACTTATCATTTAGTCGCTTAACAGGCACATTCACACCACCTACTATGGTGATTTTCTTCCCTTGGTTTTCCACTAACAGACCCAAACCAAAGTTCCTTTAAACAATGAAAGTTTTATTCCTTATAACAAATAAAGAGACAGCAAGTGAGACAGCACTGCCTTCCTGGCTGGTCAGTTTTTCTCTGGGAATTTTACTGGGGTTCAGTTGAAAAAGGTTGCTAATTGGTCACTGTGATGCTGAGGGAGATTAGATTCTAAGTATACTGTGTAGATGTCAGCCTTCCTTATGAGGGCTCATGCTTGCATGTGTCCAAAAATGAGAATCTCATTGCAAACTTTTGTTTACTCGAATACTGAAATAACTCAGGTTTTTTTCACTTAATAAAAATAGGCAACAGGATAAGTAAATCAAGTTAGATTGTCCTCCTGTTCTCCATTCTTAATTCTTTCAAGTTGGTAATAGATTTTGAATGATAGTAACTTTACTTGGTTGTAGTATGTAGTATGTTAGTTACAGAACACAATTTTTTAATATGTTAAACCATGAAACTAATATAAAAATCATTTTATATAACTACATATTATGCATTAATATTTTTACTTTTCTTTTGCAGCATTTTCAGTTAGCTTTAATTGACTGTAATCCTTCTACATTGTCCAGTGTTGAAAGTAAGTATTTTTAATTACAAAAATTTCTTTTAAGAAATAAACTATCTATGGGTACTTCAAACTATTTCCATAAATACCTTTTAAGATCTTTTATTTGTTTTTATTTATTATTGAAAGCAAGAATGGAACATGAGTCTGGTTTATAGACTTTAATACTGTAGGTTTAGGTCATTTTCTTTTAAAGATTATCAGCATAACATTTTGGAGATTTATTGGCCTTTGTTTATTTTGTTATCCTGTGATACAGTATTTAGAAGATACTTTTGTTCTAACTCATAGGTCATTAAACTGATGATAAATAACCAGATATATAATTTAATTTTACACAAAGTTGATTTTAGAATTATTTATAAAATTCTACATAATTTATCTTTTATGGAAAGGAGTTTGCAGATATCTAGTGTTTAATCTGGCTATAGCAAATAAATAAATAAAGATAGGAAATTTATTAAAAAGACTGCTTTTGAGAATTGTGCTGCACAAGTTCATCAAATTAGAATCTTGACGGCTGAACTTAGCAATTGATATTTTTTTATTTCCTAAAATACTTTTACCTTTTTGACATTGAAAGAAAATTGAGAGAGAGCTGGGAAGGGAATAGAGCTGGAGAGAAAATTAGATTATGATACTTACCCCTAAGGAAAATTTCATCATAGATTACTTTGAGATTGTCCCTCAAAAAAGTCTGTTAACAAAAATTTCTGTAAATAATTGAGATAGTTTCTCATAGTTAGAACCTGAAACAAAGCAAGAAAGAAGATTTGTAATTGATAGATAAAAAAATCATAATCAAGTAGCTGAAATTTAATTTTTGATTATTTTGATCTTAGCTCTCCTTGTATTTCTTTTGTGCTTTATATAAGGAAACCCAATTGCAAATTGACTTCCTTGTTTCCTCTGTAGTGTTCTTAATAATATAGTACTGTTATAAAACTTTTTAATGTAACATTTATTGTATTGTAAAGTGTATGTACATTTTAAAACATGTATGTGAAATAATTTTTTTTTTAGGTAAATGTTTTGAATATCTTGTGTCATCATATATGTTTAAAAAGTTATATTGACAATATTTTTTGTTTAAATTGTTTATTTTTATTAGGTATTAGTTATGCATGTTTAGCATGTTAATTTTTTTAGTATTAAAAGTAAGTGGAATAAAAATTTTAATTCTTTTTCATAATCCTTTGTAGTTCAGTTTCATATTGCCCATTTGTATGAAACTCAGGTAAGATTTTTTTAACTTCTTAAAATAAGAACTAACAAAAAACAAAATTCTTATCTATGCTTCAACTATAATAAGGAAATTTCATGTCTTAATTTTTTATCATTTTAATGAGTTTGGATATATACTCTAAAAACAGTATTTTGGTCATGTGGGTTTGAAATTTTATTTGTTACAAAACTATACAGTGAAGGAATTTAATGTTTCATTTCATTTTGTGTATAGTTTTTGTAGTTCCATTCAATTCATTGTGTTTTAATCAATACTCAAAGACTCAGCTTGCTGTACAATACTCAGAGTTGTCATTTTATATAATTTATCTCATCTTACATGCTCTGAAACTACTATGCTTCAGTTTTCTTCTGTTCTGTTATTATACTTAGGATTCTTTTCCAGTTGTTTTTGGATATTTTTAATAAGGTATTGTCCTTAGAATAGTTTCCACTTTTTTTCTCAAATACTGGTGTCTTTTTATGGATAGTGTAAGCTACTTACCCCCTTGGGTATTGTTATTACTTGAAGATACAGGCTTTTAAAAATTATTTTAAGTTAACTTCGATTATTTTGTGTATTGCAGATTTTGGTGTATTGCATAACTAATCAAATTGCACAGTAACATAAAAATTTATAGTCTGTTGTAGAAAAATCAAGAAATTGGTAGAATGAAAAAGAAGTCATCAATCAGTTACTAATAGAGCAATTATAATTATACTTAATTTGTGAGAAATGGACTTAATAGTAGCTTTTCAAGAAAATAAGCCTCTTCTTAAAGTAATAATTTGTGACATCTAGCCTTATGTTTTGTATTACAAGTATAAAAATAAAGGTAGTAGGTTTAGATTGTAAGTAAAATTATATTTGAATAAGGAAAGATACTGACATCTTCCATTAGTTATAAATAGATGTACTAAGGTAGTTTGAAATCATTTAAGTGATTGGTTTCCAAACACAGTTTATGGAGTAGAAATTACAAGGCACTTTAAAAACAATTAGCCTTAGATTCCCATCCCATTAACCCCTCAAACTTCTCATGAGGTCATTTGAATCACAGTTGAAACACTTCTATGGTAGGATGTGTATTTCCCATTTCATGAAGTGTGTTTTGAGAAGTGACAAAATTATAGAACAACAATTATTCCATTGTGTGTGGTAGATGCAGTTATTATAGAATAGGGAAGGAGTTTCAAAATGAGTATATGCAACTCAGAAGAGAAATGTAGATATTGTACTTTTGTGTGATATTTATAAGATTACTTACTTTTACTGGTTTCCTATTCACCATTAAAATTCATTTGTATTCTTCAGCCATAAAATTCACCAACCCCTTTTACCTGATTTACCTACCCCTCTCCTTTTAGTTAACCACTAAGCAGGAATTTGGCCTTATAGACTAAAACTTTATTATATTTTGGAAGCACTTTATTTTAATTAGTTGTTCATCTTGGTTAATTTGGTTCATTGTTTTATTTCTCTATATATTTCATTTAAGTGAGATTATAAGGTGTTTGCTTAAGATGGCTAAGCATAGTATCCTCTACCTTCATCTGTGTTGTTGCAGATGTCAGGATTTCATCTTTTTTATAGGTAAATAGTATTTGTGTGTGTGTGCGTATGTGTGTCTTTATGCATTTATTTTTTCATAGCACTTAGGTTGTTTTAGCCTTTAGCTATTGCAGATTATGTTGCAAGAAATATGATGGTACATATATGTCTTCATATTGTCTTTGTGTTTCTCAGGTAAATAACCAAAAGTGATGTAACTATTCATACAGAATTTCTATTTTTAGCTTTTTAGGAAGCTCCTTATTATTTTCCACAGTGATGCACCTATTTTCATATCCACTATTAGAGTTCAAGAATTATCTTTTTCCTGAATCCTTGATAAGACAGTTTTAGTCATTTGATTATTAGCCTTTCTCACAAGTGTGAGTTGATAGCTCACTATAGTTTTGATTTCCATTTCCTTTATAATAGCGATGATGAACATCTTTTCATGTGCCTGCCCTCTGTATATCTACTTTAGAGAAATGTTTATTCAGGTCCTACACCATTTTTACATTTACCAAAATTCACAGAGTTCCTATTTCCTCATATCCTTTTCAATACTTAGTATTTTCTGTATTTAAAAAGGAAACAAATATGATAATGGATGCAAAGATATATTTTATTGTTTTGATTTACATTTCCTTGGTAAATCTGGTTGTGTCTTTATTATTCATGGCCTTGGTTGCCCTTTATATATTTTCTTAGAAAAATGTCTATTTAAGTACTCTGCTTGACTTGTTAGTTGTTCTTATATTCTGAATATTAATCCATTATGTGATAAGTTATTTTTAAATAGTATCTCCTACTCTGGGTTTTTACTTTCTTGATGATACAAAGTTTTAATTTAGACAAATTTCAGTTTATCTATTTGATTGATTATGGTTTTAGTATAAACGTAAAAAATAATTGCAAAATCCAGAGTCATGAGCACTTTATCTTCTGCTGTCTTTTATTTATTTCTACTTTTTATATT
The DNA here is from genome assembly GCA_004363575.1 of Solenodon paradoxus. Lineage (NCBI taxonomy): Eukaryota > Metazoa > Chordata > Mammalia > Eulipotyphla > Solenodontidae > Solenodon > Solenodon paradoxus. Next base: position 2,862 of record RJWH01011202.1, on the reverse strand, counting down.
TGTCTTTTATTCATTTTCACTTAGTTTATGATATAAGGCTTCAACCTAATTTTTCTCGTGTGTCAGTAGAATCTTCCCAGCAGCATTTGTTGGAAAGATTTTCCTTTGTTCAGTTATTTTGCTACCCTGTTGAAATCAGTTGACTTCATAATGAGTTCAGTCTGTTTCATTGGTAGATATTTATGTTATACAACTATACCATTTTGGTTATTGTAGTTTAGTATTAATGGTAAAAGAGCATTAGAAAGATTTAGTAATTGATGAAATATTCTAATAAATTTTTAACTTAGGTTGTATGTAAGTCCTTCAAATTTTGTTTGCCTTCTCCCCAAAATAAGGATTGTTTTATTTTTGTTAATTTTTGTATTTTTATTTTTTTATCTTTGCAATTTTATGTGGGTTTTCAGATGTGTTTGATTTTCACTTTCATTTGGTTTTATTGGGGTGATTTTAATTTACATTTGAATATATTTTAGATGTGCAGGTTCATTCTTCCTCAAATTGTATACTGTACCACAACTACCACCAAAGGTCTTATGGTCTACCACTGTCCATTGTACAGTACTGTCCTTGTCTCCCATCCCCCAAATCATTCTTTGTTTGCTTTCAGTGTCCATGGGTTAATTTCTGTATTGTTTATTTTCTTTCTTCAAAATTGTACATATGAGGGAGATACTCTGATATTTGTTTTTCTGATCTATTTTATGTACGATTATCCCCCTTAGTTCTATCCATGTTGCCAGATTTTATCGTTTTTAGGGCAATGTAATATTTCATTGCAAATATATACTACATCTTTATTCATTCCTTTATTGATGGACACTTAGGTTGTTTCCATATCTTGACTATAGTAAATAATGTTGCAGTAAACATGGGGGTGCAAATTTCTCTTCATACCGTGTTTCTTTTTTTTTAATAAATCAGCGAAGTGGAATCATGGAATTTCTGTTGTTTTGAGCAATCTGTATAATGAATGTATGAAATGTATACTTGAGACCAGCCTTCTAACAGTGTTTTAAGGGTACAGTGCACTATATTTTTACTGTAGTTTTAATGTTGTACATTATCTCAAATCTAGGGCTAATTTAATTTTCTAAACTGAAATGATCCATGATGATTGAGAATTCTATACTACCATCGTTGACTATCCCTGAACAACTATCATTCCACTATTAGAGCTCTACATGACAATATTTAGGTTGCCTCATATAAGTGAAATCATGTAATGTTTGTCTATCTGTGACTGACTTTTTTTTTAACATGTATAAAAACAACCAAAGCTAATAAAATAGGAATAAAGTTAATAAGGTGGTGAAAAATAAAACATTGAGTTAAAAAGCTAAAGAAGATAAAAATTAATTAAAAACATCCCATTTATTGCTGAAAGACTTAATATTGTTAAGTTCTTAATTTTATTCAAATTGGTCTATAGATTTTATATAATTATTAACAAAATTGCAGTGACTTTTTTAACAGAAAATTTACATTCATGTATGGCATTAAAATGACTGCAAGTTGCAAAGTCAGTGTTGAGAAAGAACAACCCTAAAATAGTATGGTAACAGATTAAATTCAGATGTTTATAGTAAAAGAGTTAGAATGGAGAAACAAATTAACTTCACAAGAATATCAGCTGATGTTGGACAAAGATGACAAAGAATATATAATCTAATATTGTCTTCAAAAATGTGTTGGAAACACTGCGTGTTCATGTCAGTTTCATGAAGTTGAACTTTTATAACAAAAAGATCTAAATGTATAAAACTTTTAGAGAAGAAAATGCAAGGGGAAAGCTTTTATGATATATGCCATTGATTTCCTACCTGTAACACCAAAAGAAAGGTAATGAAAACAAAAATTAATATCTGGAACAACATGAAACTTTGGGACCTGTTATAATGAAAGTTAATGTTTACAAACCATTCAGTGGTATCTAATAGGGGTAATCTTGAAAATATATAAGGAATTCCTATAGCTCAGTAGCAAAAACCGTATAACTAAGGGGATGGGGTAAGTGCTGTGGGGGATACAGTGACATTGAGGAACAAAGTGAGCCTAGTGGCCACAGAGCTGGAAAGGACAAAGGAAGCCCAACTCTACTGTCCCCCATCAGTCCCCATCACTTCCCTGTTCAGTCAGTGATCTCGGACACGAAAATTTAAGCAAGAGTCCCACAGTTTGAAGCAACCTGCTAGCTAGAATCCAGTGATAAACCCAGCAGGCAAAAGTATAAAAAAATAAAGAGGAGGGGTAGACACAGATAGCAAAAACTTGAAGAGGATAATTTTTTTTAATGAAATAGACAAAGCCAACATTAGGTTGCAACTTAAGCTTTCCTATATTTACTCAAGATCCAGAATCAAAACCAAGTCTGATTTTGTTGATTCTTCATCTCTTAAAAAGTTTTTGCAGGCCTTAAGGAATAAAGGTCAAAGTTCAAGATCAAGTGACGTTAAATATCTGTTTAAACAGGCTTGTATGAAGATGCAGAAGATGTTCTTTATAAACTCAAGAAAATGTAGATATGCATCTGTCAAATTCAAGTACACTTTGTACGAGGTTATTACAAAATGCCAGGTCAAATAAAGTTAAAAGTATCAACCTGTTTTCCAAGTGATTCCAGAAGAGTAAGAAACCCCAGCCATAGGAGAAAATTCTATATATTTGGATATAATATCAGTAATATTAAAAATACCTTACAAAAATACTTTTGCTTTAAAACATTTAACTTTCACTTAAAAAGTAGTATGACAGTACAGTTGCATTGGACAAACTATTGGATTTGATGTCTCTTTTTGTGTCTTCTGTTTAAACCTAGACCATTTACCAGTTTATTAGTTCACATCACAAAATGTGTGCATT
>RJWH01011201.1:0-13295 GCA_004363575.1 Solenodon paradoxus | reverse complement strand
GAAAAAGAAAAAAAAAAAACACTTTTTTTTTTTTTTTGCATGCCCTGGTGGGAGTAGCTGTTGGGTTCGTTGCCTATGGCCGGGTGTAGTCCACATAAATCCTAAGGACTCGGGTTTGTATCCTGGGGGTCGGGGAGGGGGAGGACAACCACAATGAACAACTAAATAAAATTAACATGTTTCTCCCTTCTCTCTCTTCCTGCCTGCCTGCCTTATTTGCCTTCATTCTGTCTGAAACTTTCCTTTAAAAACAAATAAGAAAGAAAAGAAAATACTTACATGGCATCAGATGGGTCAAAAGAGGTAATCAACAAAAGGAGACAAATAAGTCAGAGAGGAAAAAACAACTTGTTCCTCCCCCACTTTTGAAATAAAGGATTTAGCCGAACTAACAAAATGAGACAAAGGAGCAAATAGCTCCCCCAAAACCGACATATATAAAGTTGGGGATCATCATGTGACCTGTCTCTTCTTCCCTTTTTTGAGGGGACAGCCCATTCTCTCTTGACTATGCTTTTTCTTTTTCTTTTTTTTCCAGTAAAAACTCTTCTTCCTCATCTTTGAGTGGTCCTGAAATTCCTTTCAGAGACTGAAGTCAAGAACTTAATTTGTAGAGCCAGGGTGAACTGGGAAACTGAGAGAAGGAAATAGGTCTGGAATGGGGAGACAAGCAGTTCCTCCAGGGACCAGGCTCCAAGGCACTCAGCGAAAACAAGGCCAGGCTGGGGTGGCCCATTAATCCTGAGATCCACACTCTACAGCCTCCAGCGCTTCTGGAACAGGGTCCCATCCCACTCCGTATCAGGACTGAACCAACAGTGTCAGAACTGAATTTTAAAAAAAACAAAACCAACCACACATTAGGCTGGTAGATTTTGTTCCTTCATAACTGGTGCATATGTTGCAGAGGATAAACACACATGGTAGTTTATTCCTTCATGATAGAGACTTAGGTGTTTGCCAGGGCTTTGCTATTTATACATGTGCTGCAATGACCTTTTCAGTGCAAGGTTCCTTGTGCAGATGTGTAAGTATTTCACTAGGGTTGGTGACTAGAAGTGGAATTGTGGAACTGTAGGGTACACTGCTGTTGGGGAGGAAGCTAATCATCCTGGACTCTTCTGGGTTTGTTTGCAGGCTGAAAAACAACCAAACTGACAGAGATTAAGAGAAAAGACACATTTTAATTACGTGCCTACAGAGAGGCCCACAGACTATAAATCTTCCTTCTGATCATTCCAGTCAAGTTATATTCAATCTTTAGAAAGGGACAATGCATTTAGGAGGGAAACACAGAATAAATTGTTTCAGACTCCAAGAGTCTGGTAGCTTCTTTAGGGTTCTTGAGCCTCTGAGTAAATAGAAATTGTGGAATCTGAAACATTCCACAAACAAGGTTTTATTGCAGAGATGAGCTATAGGAGAGTGAGATAAAGAGGGAGCGAGGGAGCGAGGGAGGCAGGGAGGAAGGATAAGATATGTACATAAAGGTGACAGCATGGAGGCTAGCTCCTTGCTTTGCTGGGCTCTGGGGATTTTTTCTGAGTAGGGTAGATTAGATCAGCAGTTTGATGAGCTGTTGGTCAGCAGTTTCAGAGGAGGGGTGTTCTGTCTCCTTGGTGGGTCCAGAAAATACATAGGGGGCTCAAAATGCAAGTGCCACATGCTATGCCTTCTCTTCTTTCTATCCAGAAAGCTTACATACACTAGTTGGTGGCATCGCAAATTCCTTGGGGCCAGTACACTAAAGATGTAAAGTATGTAGCTTAATTATAATAGTGATTGGGACTTGAAATGAGGGTGTGGGTCAGTTATAGTTGGCTGGGTATTGGGGACAAGAAGGTAAAGGCCACCATAGTTTCCTCTGTCTCAAAAGAACTTTGCAATTTAAAGAAAGGAATTTTGCATGGTTCACCTACATAGGCCCTGAAAACAGACTTTGCAGCATAGCCTTCGCCCAACTGACTACCAGGTATTTCCTGGTTTTAGGGAGATAGATAATTAAGTCAAACACCCTTTTGGGTCTTCTATCTCTTAATCAGGAATGCCACTTAGGCACATCCTGTGGTGGGCTGTGTTTGGCCCCAGTACTGTCAAACTGGCCTGACAACTGGATGTTTGTCATCTGAATTCTTGTTAGACTTTGACATGTCTGGTCCAGTCAGACCTTTGAGGCCAAGCTTCCATGTCTTTATCTCAAGCTTTCTCCAGCTGCTCCTTCTTTCTAAATTACCCTCTCCTTCTCTGTTAAGCAAAATCCCATTCAATCATTAGAACTGATAGTCACTAAAGCAAGCTGAGTGTGTCCTTTCCTGGTGCTCCTAAATCACCAGGTGATGTAGATTTATTATTATCATGGTTAAAAACTTTGTTTAGACATCTCTCTCCACTGTAGGTCAGCGAGAGTCTCTGGGACATGTATGTCTTAATTCACCAGTGTGTATAGAACAGAGGACAGAACAAACACTCATTAAATGTAAGTTCACTGAACCAAATAGTCAAGATGGTGACACCCAACCTCTGTCACCCAGACTGCAGACTGGGGTGGTTTTGGGCCTCAAAGGGGCTAAAATAGACTATCCCAAGTCTCTCAGAATTGATCTTTTGTGAATGCCCCTCTCTGATAAGAAGACTGTCACTAGTCTTGGACAGCAGGGAGGACAGCTCTGGGGGCAAAGGAGAAGCTTCTGTTCTACTTCTAACCCAGTAGCCTTTCCATTAATCAAATAAAGCATCCACCACTCCCAGGACCTTTACCCTTCTCATAATCCAGAAGTGGTCTTTGTCCCTTTATCCCCTAGAGGAATGTAGTTTGGGAAGGTCTTAAACCAGAAGTTAGATTATCTGTGTCCTCTTTATCTAAGAAACATGACTCAGAGGAAAGAAACGTACATCTTTCAGAGTAAAGATGAATCATCCCTCCTGGCCACGTGAAAACCGCTTCTCTCCCAGACACCCTGGCCACCCTTTCCTTGAGCACAGGATAGAAGTTTTTGGCCCAGTCACCTCAGAATTTACCCTCATGTAAATTCTCTATATCTATGTTATTAACTATGGGCTTTTCTCTTATAAATTGTGTCCAATGTTAATTTTTTTTTTTTTTTTTTTATCCAGCCTGTGAAGAAGCGCTGCGAAATGGGGAAACTTCTCCTGGTTCCCACAGCCCCTTTGAGAGGTCAGGAGTAAGGCTGTGAGTGTGCTGGAGTCCAGCAGGAAGGCCAGCACAGAATGAGTTCTGAGTTCTGTGCTCCGAGCTTGTCTGGATTTTGGGAAGAGCCATAGCATCCACTGCCTGGAAGGTTCCCACTCAGGCCAAATGATGTTCCCAAGAGACTCCCCTCTTCAGCATGGTGGACAGCATTTAGTATTGCAACCTGGAGCTGGAAGGGACCTCAGTCATTGTTCTCCTATAGCCCACTCCCCCACCTTTTAGGGAGAAGGGGGACACTAAGGCATGAAGGGAGATAGAAGTCCCCCCATGCCTCACAGTCCTCTTGTGAGTGATACCATGAGTCCTGCCCAGCCTAGAGCCTGGTACTGCCTCTCTTCAACCCAGGTCTGGGCCTGCCTTTCCTGTCCCTGTTTTTCCCAGCAGTCCGAGTTTCTCCCCCAGTTCTGCTAAGTCCCTTGTTTCTTTGGGCATGTACAGTGTGCACGTGCATGAGCCTGTGCATGTGCATGTGTGTTTAAACTCAGCATGAGACCAAAAGCAGAAAATAGAGGGCTCTTGTCATTGCATTTCCCACTTGGCTATTTCCTCTGGGACAGGGCTGGGGAAGGAGAGCCTGCCTTTCATTCACAACAGCAAGGCTCCAGACCAAGGTATTGCAATGGGTGTTATTAAGAAAGAATGCAGAGGCGGCAGGAGCAGGGGAAACTTCTGGGCTGGAGGGGGTAGAAATCTTGAATTCCAGGCATTCAGGCTCTGCAAAGTGAAAGCAGACTTCTGTGAAATCTGCTCAGAGTGAGAGGGTGAGAGGGGACTCTGTTCCTGTCACAGAAGGGCAGTTGCACCGGGGAACAGTAATCTCGGAACCAGAAACCCACTGTGGTCTTCTTCAGATTCCCCCAGAGAAAGGTCATGCCCCTGGAGACGATTGTCATGGCTGTAGCAGTCAGGGGCTGACTGCCTTCCCCCTTGCCTCCATGGTCACCTGGCCTAGCTTCTGACGCCATCAGCTCCAGCTACCTGAAAAGGCCCCTGCTGCCCTCTCTGGCCACAGGTAAATGGGCCTGGACCCTACTTGTCTGTGAACAGCTTTCACCTAAGGAAGACCCCTGTAACATATTCTGAAAAACTCTGGACGGTGAGATGCAGAGAAAGTCCTTACTGAACTCTACAGGCTAGTCAGGGAGTCGAGTAAGAATAGCTGGGAGTCTCCAGATGTGGGTTCCAGGGCCGATCTCTTCCCTGACTTGTGAGATAAACTTAATAATATGTTGAACCTTTCTGTGTCTATTTTCTTATCTGTAAATGATGTCAAAAGTAGATTTATAAAATGTGCATACTTATAGCACTTATAAATATATATTATACATTTTCAGTCTGGTCTGAATTCAGAGTGCACAAGAATGACACGCTGGACTTGGTTCAAAGTGGTATTGAGGTTGGTTACTACTAATGTAGCAAATATACAAACAAAGGATATAAGTGAGGTGATAGTGCAAGTGATTGAATGCAGCAACCCACTCTGTGTCTTGCTATGTGAAGGGGAGTAAAATTTATCATCCCAGTAGATGTCTCTTGGCATAAGGATTATCTTAAGCCACTCATTTTTAAGGAACAGTAGCCAAAGGGACAGTTCTGAAAACCAAATAGCATGTATCCTTTTGTAAGAGAAATGGACACATATATGGAAGGTTGACCAAATCTCTAGAAACTCTTATAAATAAAAAAGGCACAACAAATCTGTTTCACAGCCATACCCTTGTTTACTGTGCTTGCCCGGTAACCTCCCATGAATAACTACCCAATTCCTATTCTCTCTCTTTTGTCCTGGGCTGAAAATGGTATTTAAGGTGATGGGTTGGACCATTTGGGGAAGCTACTCAGTTTTCTTGAGTTTCTCCCATGTGTATGTATTATAAAACTTTAGCTTGTTTTTCTCCTGTAATCTGTTTTTTTTTATCACTGAGGGGTCTCAGCCAAGAACCTAGAAGGATAGAGAGAAAATTATTTTTCGTCCCCTACACATGTCTCTATGGTTTGGCCAAAGCTCAGTGGTTTTGGCAGCACATGTAACATGAGATTTTCATCAGATCAAAGGAACACACAACTGTGGGCTCACTGATTTTTCAACTCCCAGTCCTGTCAGCTCTCAAAAAGAACTTTAGATTAACTTACAAGGCAATGCATCTGCTCCTCACTTGACCAAGGCCTAATGTCCAGGGTCTAGGCCTTAACATTCTTTCTGTGAAAGCCCTGGGAATGTTTCTTTTCTGTGTTTGCTCTTCATTGAAGGAGTTTTCAGTTCATGTCACCTTAGCTTCTTTTTTATGGACAAGGAGGATCATCATCTACTTCATTGGGAAGAGAATAGTTCCACCTATGCTCAGTTCAGCAGAAGACAAGTTTTATAATATTTATCCAAAGAGTGCATGGAGAAGAACTAAAGAACTTAGAGCATAAGGGGAGGCATGAGGAAAGATTTGAGAAGAGATCACAGGTGTACCAAGTGAAGGAGATCTCTCATATTGTGGTACATGATGAAATCAGATGTGGATTACACACCAAGCAAGGGTCCACAGTGTTCTGAAAGGATCCCTTGCTCAATAGACTAAGCTAAACTATCTGGTTCTCTTTAGAAGTGACAGTGGTATGAAGACTTGGCTATCATGGTGCTGGCTACTAAGAACTCTCATTGCCTGTGGTCTCTTTCTATGTTCTTGAAACATACAAAGGAGCAATTCCTTTATGAGCTGTAGACCATTATAGCACCAGGTCTGGGAGAATTATTTGTTGTAGGAGAACAGCACAGCGAGAGCACAGAGGAAGTAAATACAAAGCATGTCTGGGTCATATTGATGACGAGTCTCCTGCATAGAGCAGAGGGAAAATGGATGACAGAGCTTAGAATGTATGACTCAGGCTAGATTCTGAAGAGCCCTGCATGGTGGGGGATCTAAAATGTATTTGATAGACTGTTATGTTACCATTCAGGGTCTTTGAGAACAAGAATGGTAAGATGAAATCAGGGAATAAGGTAGATTCATTTAGTCATTTACTTGTTCTTTGAATTTTACTCAAATTAATAACTCCAATACACACTGGACATTATCTTCTCCAAATTCCTATTGACCTGGTAATAATCCCTGCCTAACAGGCTGGCAAGGGAGCATGTGGGACTGGCCATTGGCCTATGCAAAGCATCTGTCCCCATGTGGGCACATAGCAGGCACAGTAATACTGAACTTCTCAGAGGCTCCAGAGGACTAGTACTGTTTCTTTGTGATTGGCCGGTGTGTCTCCCCAACCCATCCACCCCAACATACCCCAGTGGATATACAAGAAATAATGACTGCCTGTCATTGCATGCCCGAGATCTAAGGCTCTATCACCCCCAATTAGGTAAATGCTAAACATTTTAACAGTGAATATAGTGTTGGAAAATTCTGCTTGTAATTCCTATTAGAACCGTAAGCAGTAACTAATTCATGATCATGTATGAGTGACGTATAGGGGGCCCACTATCAAAATACAATTGTATAGGTGAAGTGGAAAACTGAATGAGTAGCAGTAGAGGAGAGGTTAGTTTACCTTGAAGCAAATGAAATGTAAGCTTCATGACTCCTTGATTTGTATGGGTATCATCGAAGGCCTGTAGGAATGTCTATAGTAGGCAAAACTGTAAGGTGATTCCCAATGACTTTCACACTTCCACAATTCTTTTTTATTGATTGTATATGGAACCTGTGAATATCACTGAGATAATCACTTTACTGATTATGCTACATTATATGGCAGAAAGGACTTTGTAGATGCAGCAAAGGTCCCAAATCATTGAATTAATTAAAAGGGCAATCACTAAGTGCATCTGGCCTAATTGGGTGAGCCCTTAAAGAGATGACCCTTCCTTTAAGTTAGAGAGATTTGAAGCATGGAAGAGTTTCAATGTGGGAGAGTTTCCACTTCTCGTTTTAAAGTTAGGGGCCATGTGGCAAAGGATGTGGGCAATGCCCAGGGCTTGAGAGTGACCCCAGAGGAAGAAAGGAGGATTTCAATCCAACAACCACCAGTTAACTACATTCTGTCACAACCATGTAAGCTTGGAAAATGAGCTGTGAGAATGAGATGAGAGGAGATGAGAATATAGCCTGGTCAGTACCTTGACTTCAGCCTCATGAGATTCTGAACAGAAAACCCAGTCATACCTTTTCTAGACTTCTAACTTACCAAACTGTGAGCCAAGTTATTTTAAGCAGTTAAGTTGGTGGGTTGTTTTTTTTTTTTTCCTTCTAAAGGAAACCAGCAGGCAAGAATGAAGGTAAGTAGGCAGGCAGGCAAGAAGAGAGAGGAGGAAGAAACATTTTAAAATTTATATTTGTGCTTAGTTGTTCACACTGGTTGTTTCCCACCTTCCCTCAACCCCCCGGACCCAGGACTTGAACCCAGGGGTATGTGGTTTTGCACTCCTTCAGAGGCGATTGACCTAACTGCTACTCTACCAGGGTGTGCCAGTTTATGGTATTTTTGTTACGTGACAATAGAAAACTGATATAGGAACCAGAGTATGCTTCATATATTTTTGTAAAGTTAGCAACAGCAAGAATATGACCACAAGTGAAGATTACTGTCTTTTCTACTGACTTCCCCTCATGTTAGTGAGTTAGATGTTTGCATGCTTGGGATCAAGCTAAGAGGAAGTTGATATGGAATCAAATATAGTTTGGGTTTAATTGAAAATTTTATTAATGTGTTTTTAGTTCCTGCCATGCATAATTAAGTAGATTACTAATTACTAGTCAATTACTAATTACTAGTAAGGTTTCACAAGTTAGTGAGCAGAAGCTCTCAGATTCAAACTAGTATTGTCTGACTAATGCTAATGAGCCTTATTCCCCAGCCTTAAACTACCTGCATTTCATATGCTTAGTGAACCATGAACAAATCGTATAGCTCAATTTAAAAGTACAGTGCTCTAACATCAGCCGCTTGCCAGCATTTGATATTATTTCTGACTTCATTAACTGATTCCAAGATACTCCTTTTAAACCTGGCTCTCACTGCTGCCTTATAAATACAATATGGTTTTCAAAAATGGACTTGGCCTTTGCTATACCAACCCTGTCTGTGCTTTTGTCCAATTATATCCACATAGGTTCATATTAATTTCTTGTGATTTGGCATAAAATCCTGACACTAAGATATCATAAAACTTAAAGTGACACTACTACAATAAGGACATTGACATCAAAATTGTGTCATTATTAATATTTAAGATAAGACTGCATCAGAAAACTTAAATCTTAGCTCATGTAAGAAAAAAACTTGAGACTGCCAGTTTCCTTATATTTCTAATACTAAACATTTTCCCACCACCGATAATGATTTGTAAAACTTAGATTGATCAATAATAATAAAAAATTGATTATGCAAGGGGAAGATTGCATTATCTTTCCATTTTTCTCTAGGAAAAATATTACAAAAACGTCATGAAGAGAAAGTCAGGGAGTTTGCAACCAAAAATTGTAGGGAAAAATTCCTAGAGGTGTGCCAAGCAGTTAATAAAAAATTTATTTGCCTGGAAATGGGGATGTTTTGAATGTCAGCTGTTCAAATTTTATAATTTGTCGTGGTTTCTTTGCTTATGATAAATATTAACTTTAGGTTTGGAAACAACAAATGTTGGCGAGGATGTGGAGAAAAGGGAATTCTTTTACATGGTTGGTGGGAGTATAAACTGATACAACTCCTATGGAAAACAGTATGGAGATTCCTCAAAAAGTTGAAGATGGAAATCCTATATGATCCTGCCATCCCACTTATGGGTGCTTACCCAAAAGATATAAAAATATGAATTTGAAGAGATTTATGCACCCCCATGTTTATTGCAGTCCTATTCACAATAGCTAAGAACTGGAAACCACCTAAGTGCCCAAGGTCAGATGAATGGCTAAAGAAGATGTGATACATATACACATATATCCTTTAGAAGAGCTGAAATCCTGTCATTTGAATCAATAGAATGAATCTAGAGGGGATTATGCTAAAAATGGAAACTGGATGACCTCACTCACAGGTGGAATGTGAATGGACAAAACAGGGCAGCAGATGAAACATGACCAACCCTTCAACACTGCAATGGAACTGGGGTTACCAGTGGGGATGGAATGGGGGGAGGGAGCAAGTGGTAGCTGAGCCCACTGAACAATGGTGAAGGACACTTGGTTGATTTGGTGGAGCAGGGTGTGTTGGCTTATATCTGAGGAATGGGGAGACTGTACATGTGGGGAACTGCACATAGGGGTTTACTTTATGAAACCAAATTACTGCAATAAAATTTTTTAAAAAAGCAACATCTCCCTTTGCCATTGAAAAAAGACAAATCCAAATAAAAATTGACAGAACTGAAAAATGAAACAAAGTATTAACTTTGGTGCCTAATTGCCTGTGTTGCTCATACCTTTTTTTTTTTTTTTTTTTCTTTTTCTAAAGGAAAGGTGTAGGCAGTGATGAAGGTGAGCAGAGGCAGGCAGGCAGGAAGAGAGAGGAGGGAGAAGCACTTTATCATACTCAGCTCTTCATCTTGGTTGTTCCACCTGTCTCAGATTGTGAGTGAACAGAGGACCTTGCGATGTATATGGATTGCACCCAACTTCTATTTCATCAGTCTTTTTTCTCCGTATCTTTGAAATATCCTTTAAAAAAATAGGGTCCCCAAATTATAAGTTTCAGATCCCACAATTTAGATCTATCACTGAGATGGCAAGACGTAGTAGGAAATTCTTGGTTGCAATTGGAGTTAATAGGGATGTGGATGTGGTAGAGAACTGGAAAATAGAGCAATTGTGAAAGCTGAATTAATAATTTTGAAGACCAGAACACTGTGACCTGAAATTCTTTCAAGATGTTCTTGGTACATTGAGATAATGTGACCTCAGAGTCTAACTTCATGGAAAACAACCTCCCCCAGCCCCCACAGGGGCCCCTCAAAGGGAGTTTCCAGCTGCTCTCTACATTCCAAACTTCCAGAAAAGTGTCTGTGGAGAGTATCTATATTTATATTATCACTGAGCAATGAAAACAGGTGGCCAGGTTATTTGTTTACTGCTATCCCTCCCACACATGGATTCACTTCCTGCTTCACAAATGACAATAGATAACTTTTTTTTAAGGGTGAGGAAGAAGAAGCTTGTTGAAGAAGAAAGATCTGTTTTATGTATCTATGGTCTGTTTATCTATGTAGGACTTTCACCCCAGCCTTGGGTCTGCAACCCAGGTCCTTGGGCTTACATGGTCCCCATACAGGTGTCTCAGCCACCTGAGCCACAAGAGCACACTACCTTTTCTATGTTCTAATGACAAACTAGTGAAAATCTTTCCCCTTTTTCGTGCCTGCACAGGACTGCAGGAGAAGGCAGACCTTCAGGTCTTGTGGGAGGGGAGGTGGGCAGAGGAGAGCAAATGAGACATGGCCTAGGATACCCTCTTCCCTGATAATCTGAGAAAGGCAAACAAATTCCAGGAAATGATACCCTTTTCGTGTTTCTGACAAAGACTGAAAAATTAACATTGCCTGGCACACCTTGGTGGATTAGCGGTTGGGTCAATCGCCTCTGAAGGAGCGCAGGACACATCCCCCAGGGTTCAAAGGGCGGCGGGGTAGGGGAGGGGGTGTTTGGAGGTAACCAGTATGAACAACTAAAATAAAAACTGTTTCTTCCTCCTCTCTCTTCCAGCCGATCTGCCTGCCTGCCAACCCACCAGCTTTCATTTCAGCCCGCACCTTTCCTTCAAAGAAAGAAAAATTAGCATTGCTAAGTGGAGATGCGCAGGGGCAGGGACCAGGCAGGGCTGGACGACTCAGCTCCTACTGCAGGGCTCTCGGGAGGGTTAACTGGGGGCCAGAGTGGACTTGTTGGAATAAGGGCTGGCGTGAATTTAAGTCACTAGACTGGAGACTGCCAGGGAGCCGAAGTCGAGGGCGAACGCCAAAGCCAACACTACACCGGCTATATACCCCTTTTCAGCACCCCCGCTCTGGTCCATTTTGAGGCATTGGGGGAGGAAATGGGGGAAGGGGACAGCGGTCAGGGTTGGGTACCACCTCCCTATAGCGTTGAAAGCAGGCTGGCCTGTGGCCCAGGGAAAGAGCAAGAGGAAAATGCCCGGATGCCTGCAAGTCGGCGTGACGGTAGGCGGCACCTGCAAAGACAGGAAGGAAAAGGGGGCAAGAGGACCCTGCAGTGCGGAGCTCCCACCACAACCACGCCCTCTATCCATTTTGATTCAGAAAATGGTGGGCTAAGGGGAATGCTGGGGAGGTGGGCGGGAACCCTGCGTAGCCTCCTGCGTCCTGTGGCCCAGGATGTGGGCGTGCCGAGAGAAAGAGGGTGAAGAGAGTGCCCGGGATGCCCCGATGGCTGCGTGAGTGGCTGGTACCTGTGGCCCCCAGGGGTGGGAGCGGGAGGACACTGCAGTGAATCCCTGTCCTTTCCTCCCTACAGTTGCCGTGTCGTGTGTGCGTGTGCGTGAGCGTGAGCTTGAGCGTGTGCGTGATGGAGCTTTCAAAAGCAGTGCTATGGATTCAGTTTTCCATTCCTCTTCTATGGGGAATAGGTGGGTTTTTCTGCACCAGAAAATTCTTGGCATGATGCAGAACGTTAACAGTATCTGTGTTCGGAAGTTTTGTTTTCTCCTTTCTTCTTGTGTCTTCTAATTTTTCCAAATAGAATATCTTATTAACTGGGCAACAATACTTTTAAAAAGTCAAAAGAATGAACCCTCTCCTGTGATTTAGGCGGCCAGGTGCAGGCTATGAAAGCCATGAACCCCAGTTTGAGACCTGGGTTCAAGACCCAAAAGAACAGGTAGATTGGGCCAAAAAAAACACACACAAAAAGTTTAAAAATGAAAAAAAACATAAAGGATTTGTCAATCAATCGAGTAGTTCTCTCCCATCATCACTAATCCTTGTCAGTCCCCCAATGTATTTCTGTCACACAGTATGCATTTCAGTACGTTTCACAGGTGATTCTAGTGCATTCTAAACTCGGGGAGCCATCGCTGCATTTGGAAGGTTAGGTTAAGCTTATGCTGGGGTAATAACCCCAAAATCTCACAGTAAAGGTTTATTTACAGCACACTATCCAACATGTGTTGGTTAAGGTCAGGGATAAGAGACTACTTTGCATTGTCTGGCAGGGACACTGGGTGACGTGATGGAGGCTCCTCAGCCTTGAATATTGATGGCCATATGGCACGAGGAAAGTGTCTGGAGATCTCTCACTCACTCTTCCAAAGTAATTTTAGAAGTAACACTGTTGTCCACTGTTGATTGTCCCAAACTAGGAACAAGGCCTCACCTAGCAGCAAGGGGCTGGGAGTGGAGCTGTCCTATGTGGTTAGGAAGTACAGTTTTAGGTGTGTAAACTATGAGGTGGGAAAAAGAAACTAAAAAATATAAGAATTCAAAGTGGGGGGAGGGAACTGTTTTTCAGAAGCATTAAAATAATTAAAATTGTAAAGAAAAAGTGAAAAGCGTAATATAGGAAAATTAAGTCTTTATGAAAGAAAACAAGAAAGAATGTGCCTTTGGCTTTTTATTTTATCTGTGATACCATTTGGAGAGCTCTCCGTGTCTCCAGCCCCTTGTTCAAGGTATGGCAGCCTGATGGATGCAGCTGCATTCCAGCTGGGGAGAGACTGGAGCAGGCACTCATAGAACCGGTTTTACAGGACAGGCTGAATCACTCCCTCCTGCTGGCGCTCAGAGGGGTGGCCCTCAGGCAGGATGTGGAAGGACTCACCTAAGCCCCACTCCTACCCAGGGTGGTCTGACTGGCTTCTCTGCTCCAGCCTGCAGCAGACACCAGACCTTCCTGAGCTGATGACCCCACTGTCCTGCACATACATACCTTGAGGATGATGAACATACCCACTGTACTGTGCCATTCCTTCCTTTTCCCTTTCCCTTTTTGGGAATCTTTTGTAGGGCAGGAGATAAAGCTCCAAAGGTTCCTAACTGGGTGACTTGGGGCTAAAGCAGAAGGGTCTGGCCAGTGGTCCTTCCTTCCCCCCACCCCTCCCCACAATGGAGTTGTACCTCAGGTAAGTCCTCCCCCACCCCTGTGCC
>RJWH01011200.1:0-13297 GCA_004363575.1 Solenodon paradoxus | reverse complement strand
CTGTAGTGTTTAACACAGTTAACTATTTTCCATTTTCTGCCTGGTTTTCTTCCAACTTCCAATATCTCTCTCTCCCCCTCCATCTCCCCCTCCTCTCCCTCCTCTCTCTCTCTCTCTCCCTCTCTCTCTCTGTCTCTCACACATACACATCTGTTTATTTTTTATATTACTCTTCTTTCCTTGGTTTTTCTGTACTCTATATTATCTTTCTATATAAACTACATTCATTGTAAAGGCTAATTACTATATACATCAAAGGTGGAGGTGGAAAACTGGCTGTTTGAAGCTCTATACTGCCTGCAGCTGGCTTTATTTTTGGCAAGTTCACCAAAATATTTTTTTAACTTGAATGCTTTTGGCTAGAGTCCATGCTCATTGCTTCCTTTTGTTTTCATCCTATATCAGCTCCTGCCAGAATCATATCTTTATGATACCTGCCTGGATCCTGCAGATGTTTGGATTTTCAACTCTTAACATTGATAATTCTCAAAACTATATCTACAGGAGCATGCCCTTGTGGCTCAGGGAGATGAGACACTGGTGTGAGAACCGTGCAAAGCCCAAAGATCCAGGTTTAAGACCCAGGACTGGGATGAAAAACCAAAAATGAAGAACTAAATAAATAGGAGTGTTTCTTTAAAAAAATAAAAAAGACCTATATCTGCAGCTCAGACTTCATTCCTATTCCACAAATAATAGATACAACTATATTTTTTTTTACCATTATCTCCATTTGGATAGCTAGCAGGTCCCTCACATGCACCATAGGTGTATCGAAGCTTATGACTTCCCCTTCAAATGTTCTCATCCTCCTGTGTCCACCCACAGCAGCACAACCTGAGATGCAAGTCCAAGTTTGAGATCCATCCCTGCTCTCTAGTACTCGACTTTTCACTTAACATTCTGTGGTTAGCAAGTCATGTCAATTCTACCTCGTAAATCTCCTCCAGTGTAGGTCCTATTCTGCCCCACTGCCATATTTTGATTCAGGGCTGTATCATTGCCACCTTGATCCTTACCATCCCCTTGATAGGGCTTTTCACCATCAGGTCCTTAGTGACCCCTTCAGCTGTGTCTTTTCGTCGCTCGATTCACACGCTAGCTCAGGCCTGGCACTGCCAGGCACTCTTCAGATTCTCTACCCCTCAATGAGTTTCCATGCTCTCCCTGCTGGAAACACCCTGCCCATTTCCCTTGTTCTCTTTCCTATTTAAAGTCAGGTATTACCATCTCTAGAAAGCCTTTCCGAACACCTCACATTCTGTCTGGGATAGGTGCCATCGACACTTCTCACCAATATCCTCCACTACACTGCATCCCACATGCCTTTTAAAGTGCCTGACACACAATAGTCTATCAGCAAGATTTGTTTCAATGAATGATTCTCTGAGTAAATCCATCTCCATTAGAATGGTGCCCAACAGTCTTTGCAACACAGTTCCCACACTCCATTTTCATCCTTAAGATACCTTACGTGTATCTAATGCTCCAAACAATGTAAACAGTCAAGAATATCATGTTAGAGATTTTTGACTAGGGAGAAAGACGGTAAAACTCAATAGTGATATTCACAAATTTAGATAAATTGCCACTGCGACTGTTGAATAAGTAACCAAAATGGCGTACTTCATTCCCTGAAGCCTCTGAGCTGGTTTCCTACATCTATCACTGCTCATGGTCTCCTCAATATCTCTTTTTATAATAAGTCTATCCCTCATACATCAGATTAAGTACTGTCTTCCTGAAACCTGGCCAGCTCCACCTAGCCAGAAATAAAAATGATTACTTTTTCCCCTGAGTTCCTCCACACTTTGAATTCTCTGATAACTATCTAATTTTGTCCTGTTTTGTAGTTTTTGTGTGTATAACTTTTATCCCCTTCCAGACTATAATTTCCCTCAGAGCAGGGAACATAGCTTTTTTGACCTTTGAATGCCCTATAGCATCTTGAACTTAGCAGGAACCCAATGCATATCGTAAATGAATATTAAACAAAATCAGATTAGGGGGAGCATATTACCTAATTATAAATGCATTTGGCATTTGATTATCATCCCGAAAGCCAAGTGCTTTGTGAATTTGAAAAAATGAAACTCATCCATGGTAATAATTAAGTATTAATTATCGTGGTGGTGTTTCCCATTTACAAATATTAACATAGGGAAAGGGGGTTTTCAAAGTCACTGAGAGGAGGAGACACTTTAGTTTCCATTTCTAAAACCAAAGTTACAGAATCTATTTTATATGGTCTGCTTGGACAGTGAAGCAATCACTTCAGCTTCCAACTGAAACTACTTTGGCAACTCAGAGGCATCTCTTCAAACCCTGAGTGGGTCCCCTGGAGCCTTACTGACATAAAGAGCCATAATTTAATTTGCCATTGCATAACCCAGTCATGGAAAGCATGAAGGATATCACGGTTTCATTCCCTTCATAGTGGACATTTAATTATATGATAATTACTTACATCTTGCTACTCAGCTTCTACTTTTATGAAATGTAAATTACACTTCACTCAAAAGTGCAAGATGAGCATTTAAAATACTTCATTAAATAGATTTAAAGGATTTTCTGACATTTTTCCCCCAGGCCAAGAATTAGAAAGGCCATATACCTTTAAAAGAAACTTTTATTTAGATACCTGGAAAGTTGAGTTCTTAATGAATAGCTAAAATAGAGAAAAACTTCCAAGGGGAAAATAGGTAAATACTCAGAGAATACAAAAACTCTAATCAGAAAAAAAACTGTCTTCACCCAAGTGTTCATAGCAGCATAGTTCACAAATAGCCAAAACATGGAAACAACCTAAATGCCTGTGAACAGACAACTCGATAAAGATGCTTTGAGATATATACTCAACAGAAGTCTATGCAATGAAGAAAAAACGAAATTGTGCCCTTTGCAACAACTGGGGGGAAGTGGAGGGGATCATGCTAAGTGAAATAAGTCAGAACGAAAAATAGAAATGCAGGATGGTGGAATATGTGGAATATGAATATATTCACATGTGGACGACAGAGGGAAAAAGTAGTGGCAAATGACACTAGAAACCTGGTGGCAGATGTGCTATGAAATACACTGACTGAGGTGTGACTTCAATATCCTAAAATGTACATAGTAATGCAAACTAAAGAAAAAAATCGTTATTTTAAAAAAATTTAATTTAAAAAAGTGTATTGGATTTTGAGCAAACTCAGTGGCCTCAATAAAGTCAAAGCCTCATCTCTCAGAATAAGTCAATCACTTAGCCAACTATGCTTACTAGTAGATCCATTAACTATGATTTACTGTCAAGACTAAGGAAAGCAAGTGAGAGCAATGATAAAGATGAGACTATCGGAATGACTAATGTTGGCAATGAATGCCAATTGTATATTTACCTAGCATTATTTTCATTTGATATTAGAATTAAGGACTCCTAACAGAGATCAAGTGTTTAGGAAGCTAATTATTTTTTGCCACTGCTACATTGTGCATTTAAGTAGAAGACCAGGTCTGGGAAATGCAAAACCATAGCTGATCCAAAGGAATCATGCACTATGCTCTTTAAATTTTGAAACTTGCATTTAGAGGCTTTACCATTATTTATTTACAGCTCAAAATTTTAAATTGCTCAGGATTACTACCCATGATATTTGTATCATGTTATATTTGAAGAGACCATTGAGTGTGTAGACTGAATACCTGAGGATTCTCTGATTTTCCAAGACACACAGTGCTTAAAATGACATTGAGAGATAATTTTCCACAAAAATGTAGATGGGGTATTTGAGTTCTAAGCAGATTAAATCATCGTTGGAGAGTTAAAAGAAACAAACAAACAATGTTCTCTTTACCACATACCTTAAGGCATAAGATTTAATACAAGGGTAAGGGTAAGTAACAAAATCTGAAGCAAGCTTCAAAGCACTTTTGGCTGAACTACATTTTTGATAGCACTCCTTAGGCATATGTGGGGAGGAGCAGTTAAAGGTGCAGGGTCAATGTGAACAAATGCTCAGTGAGCGAAAGAAGGAATGGTCCTGGCCCTTTCATGGACCCATTCCAATCTCGAGAAAGTCATTCTATCTGACCTGCACCTCTCCCATAGGACAGATTCACAGAAAGTTGAGCTGACTTACCTTAATCTATTGCTTCCCAGCAGTGAAAATAAGCCTCCCAAGTGGCATCCAAGATTGTAGGGGCAAAGATGTGCTTCACGCTTAACTGGGAAAGAAGTTCCTTCTTGAGTTATTTGTCATTAGTGGATCCTAATGTCATTAGGTACAAGAATCAAAATTTGCATAGAAATCATTGCAGGGAATTGTTTCTTCCCCATGCCGGTATTGATTTCCCAGCACCGTTGACTGCTTAATGCTACTTCTTTTAATTGATTACTCCAGGGAAGTCCCTCAATAGCAGGATTCTTCAATTGACACTCTAGGACATCCATTGAATGTGATTCGACAACCCCAACTGCCTCTGGAGACCTCAGCCTCTCTATAAGAAATCATAGCAGCCCCACACAGTATAATAAATAACATGACCCTTCCAAATGCAACACTCAGGCTACAGCCTTGTTAAAAAATATGAACCCATCCAGTTCTGTTTACCTGCTAGAAATCAATGTTCAAGTCATATATTTGTAACTACACACAGAGTTGGTTATCTTAGGCTTATTTTTTTAAACTTTGTGTTTCAACCTCTGTGTATAGGTGAAAACTCTGAAATACTGAGTTGACTTTCCTACCCTAGTAAGTAGTTGAGTGACTCAAGCTAGACTCTCCTTTGGCTAACCAGGGTTATTGCAGTGTTCGGTTTTGGAACACCTTGGGTACTACTTTGATTCTGGAAAAGCTGAGAACTGTTAGCAAAAGAATACTGAGGGGTCAACAGCTCACGCAAGCATTTCAGTAGCTACTCATTCACTAAACCCCCAGCAGGAGTTTCTTGTCTTCTGGTTAACTTTCAAATGTAGGCCTCAGGACAAAGGTTGTGGCTCATCAAGTCAGTCTAATTGATTAAACATGGAGTGCCTATATAGGTTGATATAACTGTCAACCCACACATTCAGATGCACAAGAATATTTTTTTCTTATAACCTAGTCTATTTTGAACCCCCACTGCTTCAGGTGGTAGAAAACGTGATCTCAGTCAATTCAAGATCTCCCCACAATCTCTGGGGTTGTAGCCAAGACAAGCAGAAAACATTTGATCTCCAGTCGCCATCTGCTGTATACCCTGAAGTCCACTTAGAAACACATTGTCATACATGACCTTGATTATTTCTGCATGTGTGTTACAAGGATATTCAAATTCCACTGAGGTCTCAGTTGCAGTCTCACTCATTAAGTGCTGGACCTCCTCAAACGTTTTATAAGTTGAAGTCTTCTCAGTTCTCAGGGCCCCTCATGGCTACCCAGAACACACTTGATATTTACCATATATTACTGGAGTCCAGGGAATTATGAGGCTGTCTCAAGTCCCATATCTTGAGATAATATGTGTAACCAATTCTGCCCTGGTACCAAGCTGGGCTCAGGGGAATGCTTTAGGATTTGCTGGTTCCCCTGATGTGACAAGAGGCAGGATACATTTTCATCTTATTCTGTTTCTACACACACACACATACATACACACACACACACACACACACACACACACACACACAAACACACCGGTGAAGGATGATATTATTCCTTCAACTTAGGTCTTGGCCCACAGGGATGGGTTCCAGCACCTCCATTAAGGGACATGCCAAGGACCTTTGTTCTCTCATTCTTCTCACATCCCATGGAATTTTCATCTAGTCTGAGGAGAGAAAACCCACCTCAGGTTGATCATATATCCTTTTATATCTATTGTGTAGGTCCTGAAGTTTATGTCTGAGGTTATTTTGAATCTCAAAAACTCTGGTTCCTGACACTCTAGATAGACTTAAAATGCAAAGACTAAGAATTAACTTTTTTTGTTTTCTGTTCTTTTATTATAATAATCTTTCTCTTAGGTGATGATTATCTTTGTTGAATATAGGAAAGGCTAGGTATGAGGATACACACAAGACATACGCATGCAGGGAAATTTATTAAAACATTAGCTCAAAATGCTACTATATATATAAGGCCATAGTAGAAACTAGAGGAGACAAAAGAAAGACACAGTCTACAAAGAACACAGTTTCATTATGGAAAGTATGATTTATATATCTAAGATACTCAAAAATGCATTGTCACATATAATTCAGGAATAGCTTGAATGATACTCAAAATGCTATAAAGAAGCCAAATAAGAGCTATCAATATGAACCATAGGGGTCGGAAACAGTTCTGTGGGAATGATTGACCTGAAAAGAAGAAGGCAGAATGGAGGAGGTAATAAATGAATAATTTCATCCTGAAAATTTTCTCCAGGCAAGTGTCATAGCCCTCACATTAGACTTTTATGATGTTTTCACTGTCCTTCTACAGTTTTGATGAAAAAAGCCTATTTATATATTTCAAAATCTAATGTGCCCTAGAGCTCAATTCACTTATTATTCAGCATGTACTCTGGAAACACCTACATTATGCTGAGCCCCATGCTACGTGCCATTAGGGCTATTCGCATAGATGAGAACGACCTGCATCTCCCACCCAGAGGGAAACATATACTGGGTAGTGTAGTGTGGAACAGTGATTCTCACACTTGAGTGAGCATCCGAGGAATCTGGGAGACTTGTTAAAACATAGATTGTTAGGGCTCACCTCCCGAGTTTCCGATTCAGTGAGTCAGTGCCTAAAAATGTGCATTTCTAACAGTTTACAGTGAAATTGATGTTCTGGCAGAAATGACTAGCATAATGGTTAAGAACTCACAAGATTTACAATCAACCAGACCTGGGTATGAATTCCAACTCTGACACATAATAACCTTGAAACCCTGAGTACAGCATTTAGCTGCTTTAAGCCTCTGGCATTTTTTATCTTCAAAACTTGACACACTGAAATTCAAAAAACACATATTGAAATCTCTGTGTCTAGGTAGAGAGGAAATACCATTGAACAAGATAGACACTGGCTGACAGCCATTAAACACAATCACAAAAGTAAGACTAACAAGTGATTAGTACTGAGAAGGAGGGCAGAGTACTGTGGAAAACAGAGAAGTCTAACCCAGACTGAATGATCAGAGAAGACATTACTGAAACAGGTTGGTATCTGAACTGTAAGTAACAGGGCACTTGTTCATTAGTATCAGTAGTAGGGTAGGGTTGCTACTATTTGGAGCTTCTAGATGGTTAAGGAATGACATGAACGATAAGAGTGGCTAATAGGGAGTTGCAGGGAAATGAGTCAAAGAGGGATGTAGAAAGGGTGGGTGAGGTCAGTGATAGTGGGTGGGGCTACAGGATGCAGCTAATGGAGGATGGCGTGATGGTGGCCATGATGGTGG
This sequence comes from Solenodon paradoxus, assembly GCA_004363575.1. NCBI lineage: Eukaryota > Metazoa > Chordata > Mammalia > Eulipotyphla > Solenodontidae > Solenodon > Solenodon paradoxus. The sequence continues at coordinate 5,887 of RJWH01011200.1, read as the reverse complement.
AAAATGCAGGTGGGGTGATGAGGCTATGAAGGAGGTAAAGCCTGGAGGGAGCAGTGTATGGGAGGTAGCAGACTTGCCGCTCATGGTAGACAAGGTTGTTAGGTATAACATGTAAGTGACAGTGGTAAGTAGAACCATTATAAATAATGAGACATTAGAGAAGTGCATCTGAGAAGGTAGCAACATTTGAATTGATACTGAAATGATGAAGAGAGAGGTGATGTATATGCAGTTCAAGTACCATGGAAAACAGAGAAGTCTAATCCAGACTGAATGATCAGAGAAGACATTACTGAAACAGATTGGTAGAGCTGTATGTACAACAGCTCTGAGGCAGTAGACGGCACCTCAGTTGGATTTACCAGGGCAGCTAGAGTACCAGCTAGAGGGAAAGGGAGAATGATATAAAATGAGGCAAAAGAATTGGGAATGAGCCAAACCGCGCAATCCTGTAGCGATTGGTAGAGTCTAGTCTTTATTCTAAGAGTAATTACAAGCAATAAGATCAGCTTAAAATGTTCAAAAGCTCACTCTAGCTATATTGTAGATACAGGGCTGGAAAGAACCACCAGGTAGAGGGAATTTGGAGAAGAGTGAAATACTTCAGTAACTCAGCACGAAGTTACAATTTTTTATTAACAGAATGCAAGTAGCTCCATAATCAGAGCCCTTCCATGTCTCTCTTCCCATTATTTCTTGTATCCAGGAGTGAGAATGGATTCCCTACAAAAACATCTATCTGCTATTCTCAATCTGTATCTGAACCTCTAAGACGTACTACCATAATCTCTTGATAATTGACCACCAGCTAATCTAGACTCTGCCAACTGTCAACTACTAGGATGACCATCGGTCAACCATGTCACTTCTGCTTTGCCAACAGTCAGGTTCATGATTTATTTTGTCATTGTTGATACTTATAATTGTATTGTGCCTGATCTTAACCCTCTGTGGTCTGATATTCTTTTTTTTAAGGATAGGTACAGTTAGGAATAAATGTGAGTAGGCACGCAGGCAGGAAAAGAGAGGAAAAAATGTTTGTTTTTTATTTAGTTACTTGCTCATCTTGGTTGTTGTCGTTGGACCTGGGATGCAAACTTGGATCCTTGGGATGTATGTGGATTGCACTCAGGTAGAGGTGGCAGACCCAACCATTACAGAACCAGGACACACCCTGATTTGATTCTGAACCTACCCTAATTAGACTCTACCCATCATGTACTCAAGCCAATAATAATGAAATCATTAATCCCTGGAATTGCAGCCTTGTCAACAGCCCCAACCTTTCCCTTACTCAGTAAGCACTCTTAAATTCTTAGGTTTTGTCTAGCCTATCAACACCCAAGCCCTGGTTTGTCTATCAAGTATTGTTGAAGTGTTATATAATAATAATAAACATAGCCTGAAATTCTGATCATATCAGGTCTTGCTGTCTGAAAGTTGCATGTGAGCTATTTAATATTTGTGGCCTGGTAAACAAGTGAGAAGTGCTCCTTCACAACACCTGAGCTCTCCTCTCCATGTCCTGGGAAGTCAGCACTCATTTGAATGGATTTACCTGAGGACTCCTCGTCATTTACAAATAAATCAGTGCTATATCCTAAAGTACAGGTACTTGGGTGACATCACTACATTCATGTTGAGGCAGAGCCCTGAAAAACAAGAAATTTCTCCTTCCTTGGTGGCTGCTTTGTCTAGTGTGGAAGATCACATTAGCTGTGTAGATCAGATATGCATCTTTGCATTTGTAGGTGAAGGCCCAACTGATCATGCTCATGCTCCTCATATTCAAATCATCAAATTGCGAGTGTAGATGGGGGTGGGAGATAATGGAGCTACTAAGAGGCTCAAAATTCGTGGGTTTTCTGGATTTTTGTTACAGAGCTCTGGGAGTGAAATCAGAAGTCAGGAAAGCAGGTGACTGTAATGACTGCTGACATAGAGAACAGGTCTTTGGACTCAAGATCCTTCATGTGTAAGTTTGCTCTTCTTGCAAAAGAAAATACCTGGGGAAAGTGCAGAATCCTCTCTAGAGTCATCTCACAGAGTCTGGGATGGTCTCCTGATTAGGGCCTGATGGTGCCTTTGGTGGCAGGGGCTACTTGTCAAGTACCTTTCATATTTTGCTCTTTTTTGTTTTTTAAAGGAAAGGAGCAGGCAGGAATGAAGGCAAGCATAGGCAGGCAGGCAGGGAGAGAGAAGGAAGAAGAATTTTATTTTTTATTTTTATTAGTTAGTCATCTTGGTTGTTCTCCACAGCTCCAGGACGCAAACTCGGATCCTTAGGATATATGTGGACTTCACTCAGCCAGAGGCAATGGAGCCAACCATTACTCTACCAGGGCGTGACTACGTGGTGAGGGTTTATAGGTTAGGGAAAAGAATCCCTTGAAACTCCAGGAAAGAACAGGAAAATGTATGGAAGTTAGCCCAAAGAATTATAGCGAGAGGAGACCAGAAGTCCACAGGGGTGGCAGGAGGTCAGAGTATCAGAAAAAGACCAAAAGCAAGAGGGGCAGACCAAAATGCGGACAGTTCCAAAGTTAGAGTAGAACAGGCAAGAAGGTCTTTCTTTGAGCTCACCAGAAGCTCTGTTGAAGAGGCTTGAAGCTGGATTGGTCACAAAGATGATGCTCATATCCAAAGTGCTGAGGTTTTCACTGGTTGGTCCCAAGGAAAAAAAATATAACACATGAAGTTTAGTATTAGATTCTCTTTATTTTCAGCATTCTCTCAGACCAGGCATCACTCGCTATATCTGGCCATACAGAGCCTACCCAGGACATTTGCCTTCTCACAGTGCCCCGAAGCCCCAGGGTCCTCTTCCACACGCTCCATCACCAGTCAGATCAAGGTATTACACACTGAATGTTATGTAGCATGTTTTATCTTTGCATTTTAGTGGAAGTTTTAGCTATTGTGTCCTTCAGTTAAATACTTCTGGCTCTCCGGTACATCTAGGATTTTTTGGAGGACTATGTTATACCTAAAGCAACACAATGTTATTCTCTTATGGTTCTGGAGGTCAGAAGTTCAAAATGGTCCTCAGTGGACTACAGTTACGATGTAGTCAGGCCTAGTTCCTTCTGGAAGCCCTGAGGGAAAAATCATTTATTTGCCTTTATCAGACTCTTATAGCTGCCTGTGTTCCTTGGCTCTCGGCTCCTTCCTCCATCATCCAGTTGCACCCCTCCAGTCTCTATTCTTGTCATCACATCACCTTCTCTGTCTTTCTTCTTCTGAGTTCCTTATTAGGACTCTGATGATTACATTGAGGATAATCAAGGATAATCTTCCCACATCAATATCCTTAATCACATCTACAAAGTACCTTTTACATATAAGATAACATATTCACAGTCTCCAGGGACTATGATGTAGACATACCAGGGTACTATTTTGCATCCTACCACAAAGGACATTTCAAATTATAACATGGTTCAGACCTTGTCTATGCCTGCACACAGCTTATGGGTTAGATATTTAAATAAATGTGAAACAGCTCAGTACTACCTTTATCCAGTGATTGTCATCTTCCAAAGGCCATATGTGAAAGGAAGGTGATGGGGACAAGGGGACACACATAATACAAAAGTTCTGTAATGAGATCTTTGGAATCGGCCTCTTACCTGAGTAACTCCATTGCCAATTAAGACCAGGGTGTGCCTTATGCTTTCATTTGAAGACTCATTTCATGACAATTCACTCCAGTGCTTCTGCTGCTTTTCCAATACAATTTTCTCTTGAGCCCAATTGGTACTCTCAGCTCAGTTGGAAATTGAAGGCCAGTTTCCTTCAACTCTGGCCTTGATCGAAGAAATAGGAAGTGGACATTTGGAAAATTTATCTAGGAAGGGAGGGAAATTAAAACTGAAGGGAATCCAATTGTTCTTCAGAAATGTCTAAAGAAATTAAGCAACAGTGACTCAAAATGACATCCTACTTAGCTTACAAGTTCACACTTGTTCAGTACACGGTGGGGCCAGACACAGCCTGAATCTCTGTGGCCAGGGAAGCTGAACAAGCCTCAGAAGCCAAGGAAAACGATGTAGTGATGAGCAAGACAAGACACGATCCAAAGCCGTCAATTTCTAAAATTTGTGCTCTAGGAAGGAATGGATGTAAGGGGTGACAGTGAGTGTGTGCTTACCATATGCTAAGCACTATGGTAAAAGCTACATGTGTCTTATGTATTTTACCTCCTAGCAATCATGTAAGGTAGTTAGTATTGGTCCCATTTTACAAAGCACAAAATATTAAGCAACTGCCTCACAGCAAACAGCTCCTACAAGAAAAATAAAATTGGAGCCAGGTATGTCTCTGTCCCTGCTCTACAAAGAGCCCTTGTTGCGGAATTCTGTTAGCTGTGAAAGCTTCTGTGCCAAAGAGCATTATACATGCTCACTAAAACTGTTGTCCTACTTTCCACGTTAGGGGAAGCATATCAAGGATGCCCTGGTGGCCTAGTGGTTTAGTCCACTGTGGCATAGTCCATAGGTCACTGGTTCAAGACTCGGTGCCTGGACAAACCACCAAGATGAACAATTATCTTCCGGCCTTCCTGCTCGCCTTCATTCCTGCCTGAAATTTTAAAAAAAAAGAACAAATTTACCAGATTTTCATGAATTACAATATTTGGCTGATGGTTGAAATCCAGGCCTGAGTATCTTTAAAAACTAATTATGTGATTATCTGCTACCCAAGGCCAAAGAAGACAAGACCCATGTGTTATCATGCGGGGTAAACCCCTTTCTGGAGAAAGACTGTGCCTACCAGAGTGTTAATTCCAACAAACAGCCTATTTAGAAGCACTCTCAGTTTTTACTCCATGTGCCTAAAAAAAAGACCTATCCAGTCATTGCCTACACACCTTATGAATGGAAGAAGATCTAAGTATCATGTCCTCCAATCAAAAGCTTCCATACGTCATCTGATTCCAACCACCCAGACTGGTTCAGAAGCATGAAGGACTTCAAAAGAGTTGGATCTGAGATTGTTTTTAAAAGAGGACAAAAAGAGGTATGTAGGTACCTTGCTTGGAAGGTTTACAAAAGGTTATAATTTTGCAAGACTGATCATAGGAGCCAGTTAATGTTGTTGAGGGCCTCAGTTGAATGATAGAGGCAGAATATCTTCAAGACTTGCTCGACAGGAGCTGTCCCTAGGACCCAAGCCAGAAGCTCCAGTAACCATTGCATACTCTTCCCACTCCTATAGGTTTAGGACCATACATTCAAAAGACCTTTGTTAAGTACCAATGATGTGCCCTGCACTCAGCCACTGTGGGGGTACAAAGATGTACAAAACAATTCTGCTCAAGATATTACTTCTATCTTGCTAGTCAGACTCGCCAACCAGTTTCGGAACAATAGAGAAGTACAGAAACAAAAGATGAAAATTGTTTCCGTTAGCTTCACTCTTAGTCATTTTTCTTCTTGTTCGATTATCTCCCTGTACCCTTCACGCCACGATTCCAGCGCCCCTGATCTCATTCTTTGATCCCAGACTACCCTTCCTGTCTCCTGCACTTTTTGTTCATTATCTTCCTTTTGCTTCATGAAAATTTACCCAATGTCCCTTTGAAACCTGATGCTTTCACCTATTCACAATCCGAACACCTACTCCAACCACTCCAACAATGCAGCGTGAGACCCTGTGCACTAGAGAACCTGCAACCGCTTGATGGCAGCATACCCAGATTCAAAGAACAGGAACTATTTCTAAGTGACAAGGAACAGCCTGAACTCACAAAACTAAAGTTAGAAAGTGCCAGATTTGCACATGTCACAGTTATAATGTAGTATCAGTTCTACTCAGGAAGATTGAAATGAGAGGGTATCGCAGTCCCGATAACTGAAAAGGGACAGAGATGTGGGGGCGGTGGGGG
>RJWH01011199.1:0-13299 GCA_004363575.1 Solenodon paradoxus | reverse complement strand
TCCTTCTTCTTTCCTTCCCTCTCTCTTCCTTTCTCACTTTTTTTTCACCCTCTCTCCTTAATTCTTTCCTCCCTTCCTCTTTCAGAGCTTTCTTGTTTTCTGCCCCCTACCCCTAAACGCACACAATTTTTTTAACCCAGCTAGTTATCTAAGAAGGAATTATTTGCAGTTAGTTCACTTTGTCTGGAAGTGGCAATAAAAATTTCTTCCCATATGTAAAGAACAATTTAAGATGTGTGTAAACTAGCAATACTATTGACTTTATTTTCAGCAAAGATGAATAATTGTGTTTCCAAGTAACAACTATTTTTTCTTGACTTTAAAGCTCATTAAAATCTTTTACTCCTCTGAAAAATCTCACATAAATATTCCAATGGATCTTGTTGCCTTGTGGACTAGATTGGTGGCATTATGTTTCATTATATTCCAATTTCTAGGTCCCTAAAAATCTCAATTCTACATTTGACAAGTCTTTAGTTGTCATGTGTATAATCTTTCAGCTTTCAGTTTTGTTGGACATGATCAAAAGGGATGAGTTTTTAATAATTTTTCATAACTATATCCAAAGACAGGGTCAAGGAGGGAAGATTTTATAAAATAATTATATAACCATCCTTTATTCTCTTTTCCATTTTGTCAAAAGATAAATGCCTCTCGGTAATGCTGAACTTACCATATAGCCATTTAATTACACGTGTGTTAGTATATTGATTTTAATATCTCAGTTTTCTTAGAAAATCACTAGTGAGGGCTACCAAAGAGCCTCTGTCTATTTTTTGTCTCATGTTTTGGCAATCATGAGTGCAGCATTTAGAATACCCATGGATTACTTTTTACTCTGACAAGATCACACAGTATAATGTTGCTGAAACCCAAGATACAGGTCAGACTGGACAGAACTTTTAATATTCTATCTCAGTGACTGGCAGTTAGTATGGAAATCTGTATTCAAACTAGGACAGATCTTAGAAATAGGGGTTAATTAACATACATAAAGTTTCAGATAAGCAAGTTGAATAAATTCTAGAGATCTGCTATAAAACACTGTACCTATAGTAAACAATCAATTACATTTATTTTATACACTTAAATTTGCTTAAGAGGGTATATTTCATGTGTTTTTCCTTCAAAAATGAAATGAATTAATACAATAAGACATAATTATGGGAGGGAGTGGGAATTGTGGGAGAGAGTGAAACTAGGGAAGAGAGGGATTTTGGAGGTAAAAAATAACAAAGCTTAGATGATGTCACATCTTGTGTAAATCTTCCCTATTTAAGAGTGGCAAATTTCAAGAACAGAGTGCTGCTTGTATGGTATTGGGTGTTTCTGCTCTTTATTAGAAAGTGCTTTAGTTTCATCATGTTTACTTTTCTTATCTAATCTCCAGTCAAATAATATGACATTTTTGCTCTCTGATGTGTAGTTGCTTATTAGGAGATATTGACCCTGACATTCTCATTAAGGTTTGTTTTCAGAATCTGAGAACGCTGTCAGGAGTAGTTATGTAGGAATTAAAGAAATTCACTTCAATTTATGTAGTTAGTCATGATTGGAGAAAAATTTATTGAAAGCAACCCACTCAAATTATGTGCTACAAATATGTGGCTAGTGAGTTAATAATACTTTGTATTTAGATATCATCTTAAATAAAATATTTTAATATTCATTATTGAATTTCATTATCACAATAACTCCCTGAACTAGTTACATGATTGCTGTTTTACTAGCAATAAAACTTAAAACTCAAAATAGTTATGTTTCCCATAAGATTGCCAGTCAGAATCAGAATAGAGCCATAAAATAGTTTTCAGAATCTCAGCACAGCTCATATTACACCACACAACATCAGGCATTAAGGTGATTTTCTAGAGAGTATAGATATGCTTTCACTTTTATTTATTAATTTATCAATTTTATTTGGGCAATATATTGTGACAATATGATGTTATAAAGAATATTAATTGATATATTGCTCAAAGTAAAACTCACATAAGGTTAGTATTTCATAATCGAGAAGGTACAATTAGGGAATCATAAAATGGAGAGACACATGCCATTTGAAGAAAGAGAGCATTAGCAGTATGTAACTGACGGACAGCAGGGATTATTATTATTGCTGTGTTGAATTATTTAAGAATTGCAAATATATTACCAGTATAATTTAAAATTAGTATATGACATTTAGTAACCTGAACCTATTGATGTAATTGAATAAAAATATTTTTACTAATTTCAGAATAGCAGAAGCTCCCTGCATGCTTGTTTTTGTCATTGATCTCTGAAAGATAATCACTCTCCTGACTTAAAATATCATAGATGACCTTAAAAATATATTTATATTAAATAACATTATTTTAAAGCACTATGTAAGCTGTAGGTGTGCAGGTTCACTCTTCATCAAATATATATCACATGCAACCACCATCAAATTTCTAATAATATTCCATAACTCTCCATTGGACCCTCCACTACACTTTATTTTGAGCCTCGCTCTTTTCCCATGTGGTATCCTCAGTTCTTTTATCAAGTTCCAAAGGTCTGATGTTCGGTTTGTCCTTTGTATTCCACATATGAGATAAATAATATGGGGTTTATTTTTCTCCATCTGAACTATTTTAGTTATCATAATCTCCATCAATTTCATCTATGTTGTCCCAATGGACAGTACTTCCTTTTTTATAATTCAGTGGTAGTGCATTTTATATACCATATCTTCTTTATCCAATCATCAGTCAATGGAGATTTAGATTGTTTGCACTTCCAGACTATTGTAAATAGTGCTGCAGTAAGCATAGGGGTGCATATCTCTTTTCAAATTTGTGGGGTTTTTTTTAACCACAGGGCTCTAGGATTTTGACGATTTGTCCAAGACACTCACAGTGCCTTAGTTTAATCAGATTCAGATAAGGTAAAGCAAGTAGTGAAATTTTATTGGAAATGTGAAAATAAGGGTGGAGAGTAGAAAAAGAAAAAGTACACTTTCAAAGGTAGAGAGCAAGTCATTCCCAAAGGAAGGAGCTGGCAAGTGTATTAAAGAAATAGTAAATCCTAAGAGAGGAGGATGGACTGGACCCAGGTGGGTTCAAAAGCACAGGTGCATTGCTTCTGGGTCGCATATTTTCTACGTGGCCTCCATCAGACCTTTCCCTGGGGCAAATTCTGTTCCTCTCTTTGATGTTGATTGAAAGGTAATGTTATATAATTAACTCTTACGCAAATGTTCTTTCCCATGACCAACTAAATGAAATGACCATGGGAAACGGGAGATGGTAAAACCACAATGCTAATTTTATTATAATGATGATACAATGAGCTGAGTTCATTAAGAGGTAAAGTTCATTATCCTCAAGTCCCATGTTGATTGCCCACTTTCTGTGAAGTCTATGGCTTTAAGATGCGTCATTTTTAATAACAATATTTGATTTTTCTTTTGTGCACAATGCTATATTCATTTTAGGATATTCAAATTGCATTTCAGTCTATATTTCTCATCACACCCACCACCAGAGTCCCAGTGTCCTTTATCATCGCCTTTTTGCTTCTATCCTTAACTCTCCATCCCTTTAACCACAATCCTGTGTTTTGCTATTTTTGTTGGGATGTGTGTGATCATTTATTTCATTTCATATATTCAACATATGAGTGAAACCATCTCTTTTTTCTTTCTGGCTTATTTTGCTTAACATGATATCCTTCAGTTCAACCCAGATTGTTGCAAAAGGCACAAGTTCATCTTTTATAGCACTGGTACAGAGTTCCGTAGAGTATATATATCAACACTCTTTATCCAGTAATCTGTTGATGGACATTTAGATTGATTCCATGCCATTCCTATTGTGAACTGTGCTGTTATCAACATAGTTGTGTAGATATTTTTTTCTGGTTAGAGATTTTGTGTCCTCTGGGTATATATTATTGGCCCTTTCTACAATGATGTTTGTGATCTTATCAGGCTGCACCTGCATGTCCTTCTCTTTTCTCCTCTTTTTTCTCTCTCATTACTCCCTGTTTATGGCTGTCTGATATCTAATATTTTCCTCCCTTTGATAGAAACAAAATTCTGAATCATACAGTAGTTTTATCTTTAAAATTTTGGGAAAACTCGATGTTGTTTAAAAAGTGTGGACACAAAATTGTATTCCCACCAATAGTGTATGAGTGTTTCATTTTCTCCATGGACAGCCTTGCCAATCCTTGCTGTTTCTAGTCCTTATGATGTAGACCATTTTCAAAGGTGTGAGGTAATATCTCATTGTAGTTTTGATTTGCATCTTCTGAATAAAAAGGGACATAGAGGATTTTTTCATGTGCTTGCTGACCATCTGTATGTATTCTCTAGGGAAGTGACTACTCTGATTTTCTTCTATTTTTGATTAGATTGTTTTATTTTTGTTTTTGTTGACCTCTATGAAATATATATATATACATATATATATATATGATGTTAACCCTTGTCTGATTTATGATGTGAAGGTGTCATCTCTAATTCAGTTGTCTTTCCATACAAATGATAGTCTTTTGCTGTTTAATGTAACTCCATTTATTTTTGTTTTTCTTGCCTTTGGAGTTGACTCTACATAGACATCGCTAATGCAGAAGTCATACAACACATTTCCTATGTTTTCATTATGTATTTTTTTGCTTTTCCATCTTGCATATAAGTCTCTAACCATTTTGAATTAATTTCTGTGTATGCTTATGAGAGTGAGATATTTTATTTTTCCTGTGGATAGTGAGTTTTCCCAACACCACTGGTTGAAAAGAGTTTATTTTCTTCATTGTATGCTGTTGGATTCTTTGCCATAAATTTCCTGACCATATATATTTGAGTTTATTTCTAGGGTCTCAATTATATTTCATTAATCTGGGTGTCTGTTTTGATTACTATCTATTTGAGTTATAGTTTGAAACCTGTGTGATAGCTGCATTTTTACTCCTTTTTTGTCATGATTGATTTTGCTATTTGATTTCTTTTGTGATTGAAGTCAAATTTTAGAATAGTATCCTCTACTTTCTTGGAAAAGTGGACTTCTGATAGGGATTGCATTAATTTTGTAGATTGCTTTCAGCAAAATGACAATTTGAAAAATATTAATTCTTCCGATTCATGAGCAGTGACCATCTCTCTTTGTGTCTTCTGTTTCTTTTAAACATGAGTATTAATTGTAAAGGTTTTCACTTCTTTTGTTAATTTTATTCTTAGGTATTCATTTCTTTTTAATATGATTTTACATGCTATTGTTTTCATATTTTTTGCATTATTTCATTGTTTCCTCATAAAAGACAACATATTTATTCATATCAATTTTATAGTCTCACTTTTTGTGCTCAATCATTATTTTTAGTGATTTTTTGTGTGTATGCAGTCATTATGAGTTTCTATATATGCTGTTATGCCATCTACAGTTGGGATGGTTTTACTTTTCTTACACTTAGGATTCCTTAATTTCTTTTTCTTTTGTAGTTGTCTGGTTGGCATTTCTAATATAGTGTTGAATAGTAGTGATGAGAGTGAAAATCATTGTCTTAATCCTGATCTTAGAGGAAAACATTTTAGTGTTCACCATAGAATGTTTTCTGTTGTTTTATTATATATGGTTTTTCTTGCATTCAGAAATATTTCTTCTCTCCCCATTTTATTGAATTTTTTACATAAATGGGTGCTGAATCTTTAAAAATGCTTTTTGATCTGGTTCCAAGATGGCAGACTGCTAAGATTTTGAACACTTTCTCCCTACAAACATAACCCAAATACATCTATTTAGCAACTATGGTCTTTGAAGAGGAACAGGGACAGCATCTCCACAAAAAGAAAATACATACACCTTCATTAAGGATAGAAGAAGCTGATCTGTTTGTATAATGTCACACTTGTCTGGAGAGCTTAAGACTACCGGAAGAGACCAGTGATACTGACACTCTCTCCAGAGCTGAAGGGTTTTCCCCTCAGTGGGTATTCCCATACCTGGGAACTGGCTTTCAGTTGTTGAACCAAAATGGCTTGAGGTGGAAAAGCCGCTTTGTGAACTGATGCTGCTTTCTTGGTGTGGATACTGGAGTGTACCAATGCAGAAAGGCCCCAGAGGGAAATGTCTTCCTCCTCATTATCATACTTGTACCAAACAGCTGGGGGTCCCAATTGCCTTTCTACTAAATTTTCAACTGGTCTAGGGCTACAGCAAAGCAACTTTGCTCTCTGCTTGATACTCCCTAGTACTCGCAGGTCTCAGAGCTTTTTTTTTGCCATTCTGTTAGAACTGCCATACCTCTGGAGGACAGAGGGATTTTCACAGGGGTTTGTGCATTGCTCTTTCTCTCCTGTGGCATCTCTTGGAGTTAGTGTATTGATGAGTATACCTCAGTTCTTGTCTCAGTGTTAGAAAGAATCCAAATCAACAGAGAGGAAAATTAAAGTCAAGTAAGAATTTAATAGGTAATAGGAAAGCACATTTGGTAGGTGGTCAAAATGGGAAGCCTCAGTTGTTCTCTCAGACCTCCACACAAGGCAATTATCCTGATGATTGCTGAGATCACACAACTAATAACAAATAAAGAGACAGCATGATAAAGTAATGCCTTTTTCTGTTTGTTTTGATCATAGTTTCCTTCACTGAACAAAAGTTTTTAAGTTTGATATAGCCCCCTGTGTTTTGCCTCGTTTCCCTCACCATTGAAGATGAGCCCAAAGAGCTCTCAAAGCTTATGTCATGGAAAATATTGCCTATGTTTTATTACATTCATTTTATGGTTTTTGGTCCTATATCCAAGTCTCTAATCCATTTTTGTCAGGTCAGGAGAACAAGGGAGGAGTCTGAAGCAGGCAAAGAGATAAATAGATACAGGCCAAAGATTCATTGGACCTGTCAGGTGGGAATTGAAGTAGGACTTCAGCCTGCCCCAGCTCAGGGGTGACAGATTCTTATACCTCAGGTTGTGTAGTGATAAAGTTAATGAAAAAGCCTGGTAGTTACTGAGAAGCTAGACTCTGAAGCAGAATGGCCTTGCTGTGGTAACAGATAGTTACCAGTATGTTTGCAAAGTTCTTGCTCCATCTTTTATGGTGGGATCAGGCAAGACAGTTTCTGGGAGAGTCTTAAGGTGAGGGCTGCTTACAACTGCTTCTTGGAAAGTCCTTGGGTAAAGGTTGGTGGCACAGCCATGGGACTTGGGCAGGCCATATTGCTTACAATTTTCAATTAATTTGTGTGTAAGAGGTTAGATAATGATGTAGTATCATTATTTTGTATGTGACTTTGATTTTCCCAACACCATATGTTAAAAGGATATTGTTTTATCCATTGTATGTTCTTGGGTCATTTGTCATAAATTAGCTGACCAAATATGTGAGTCTATTTCTGGAAACTAAAATATCTTCCACTGATTTGTGCATCTGTTCATATTCTTTTATCATACTGCTTTGTCTACTATCACATTGCAGTAAAATATAAAACCTGGAAATATAACACCTCTTTTTTTCCTTTTTCTTCATAATTGCTTTGATTATTTAGGGTCTGCTGTGATTTTATAAAATGTATTTCCTTACAAGTGTCAATGGGATTTTGATAAAGATTGCATTAAATTCTGTATCTATTTAAGTACGGCATCCATTTTGATAATGTTAATTCAAATACCTTTTCTCTTTTTTATGTTCTTCTATGACCTTTAATAAACAATGTCTTACAGTTTTGATTACATAGGTTTTTCACCTCCTTTGTTAAGTTTAACTCATTGTCTTTAATCATGTTAATATTGATTGTCAATGGGATTGTTTTCTTAATTTTTCTTCTCATTGTTCATATATAAAAATGAAAAACCCTTTATATACATTAATTTTTACTCTGACACTGCTGTACTCGTTCTTTAGTTTTTAGTATTTTGGTGGTCTTTAGGATTATGTCATCAGTTAATAGTAATAGTTTGTCTTCTTTTTCAATTTGGGTTGTTTCTTTTTCTTGCATATTTTCTCTGACTGACAAAATACAATTAAATTAAATACAATATTTAATAACAATGATGAATGTGAGCAACTTTGTCTTGTTCCTGAGCATAGAAATCTTTGTTATGTTGAAGACAATGCCTTCTATGCCCATTTTTGGAGAGAATTTTATCACAACTGGATGCTGAATCTTGTCAAATGCTTCCTCTATATCTATTTATATAATCATATCATTTTCTCTTCAGTTCCTTTATGAGGTGCATTACATTACTAGATTTGTGTATGTTCAACAATCTTTATATCCCTGGAATAAATTCATTTGATGACAATGGATGATCATTTTTATATGTTACTGAATTTCTTTTGCTAATATTTTGATGATTATCTTTTCACCTATGCTAATCATAGATATTAATCTGCAATTTTATTTTCTTGTAATCACCCTCTTTGCTTTTGATGGAGCTAATGTTATCTACACAGAGAGTATTTTGAAGTATTCTTTGTTTTTCAATTTTTGGAAGAGTTTGAGAAGAGTGTATGTTAATTCGTCTTTGAAGTTTCAGTAAAACTCACTAGTTAAGTCACCTGGTACTGGTATTTATTATTGGAAAAACTTTTGATTATGTCTTCAATTTCCTTGCTTGCAATAGATCTCTTCAGATTTTAATTTTCTTGATTTAATCTTGATAGGATGTATGATTTTAAAAAATCTGTCCATGTTCTCCAGGTTGCCCAAATTATTGATATTAGTTGTTCATCTTCATCTCATATCATTCTTTGTATTTTTGTGGTATCTGTTTTAATATCTCCTCTTTCATTTCTGATTCTAGTTATTAGAGTTTTGTCTCATTTTTTCTTAGAGAACCTAGCCCAAGATATGTCAATTTTGTTTTTATTTTCAATGAATCATATTTTGATTTCATTGATCTTCTGAATTGTCATTTTGTATATTACCTTGTTTATTTCTGCTATGATTACTATTTTCTTCTTTCTGCTTACATTGCTTTGGTTGTTCTTTTATAGTTTCTTTATATGTAGCATTAGATTTTTAAGTTGAGATTTTTCTTGTTTCTTGAGGCAGTCCTGAATTACTATACACTTCCTTCTTATTATAGTTTCTATCACATTCCATAAGTTTGGGTAGATCCTGCTTTAATTATTATTTGTCTCCAAGTATTTTTTCCAATTTGTTGTTTGATTTTTCTCTTTTACCTAAGTAATTTAGAAGCATTTTTTATCTTTTCACATTCAGTATTATCCAGCTTTCCTTTTGTAGTTAATTTCTAGATTTATATCATTATTATTGGAGATGATTTGATTTAATCTCCATAATTTTTGTACTTGTTTTTTTTCCTAACATATGGTCTATACTTGAAAATTTTACATTCAGTCACAAAATACGTGAATTCTGCAGTGTTTTGGAAGAGTATCTATATGTGAATGTCTATTAAAGCCATCTGTTCTAATTTGTCATTTAAGGTTGTTGTTTTCCTTCTAATTTTACTCCTGGTTGATATGTTCATTGCTGTAACTTGGATGTTGAAGACTACTAGTGTCGTATTACTATCAGTGTCTCTCTTTCATCCTGTTAATAATTGCTGTATATATTTGGATGCTCCCATCTATTGGTGTATTTTATTACTAGATGCTATATATTCTAACTGAATTTACCTCTTAACCATTATTTAATATCTATTTCTGTCTTTTATTATTTTCTTCAGTTGGTAATATATTTTCTATGATATAGGTATGGCAGTGCATGTATTTTATAGGTTATCATTTGACTATAGGATTGTCTTTCAGTCTTTGAGTTTGGGCATATGTATTTAGAACTCAGGTAGGTTTCCTTTATGAAGTAGAAAGCTGAACTTTGTTTTTTAATCCATCAGCCACTTTATGCCTTTTGATTGATGAATTCAATCTATTAGCATTTAGGTTTATTATTGATATGTAACTATTTATTGACATTTTGCTGTATGCTTGCTACACATTGTTGCCAACTGTACATTTGTTCTCTTATTTTCATGTGCTTTGAAAACTTTTGCTTATTTGACTTTTCTTTCCATTTTCATCCATGTCTTTTTGATGGATTTATATTTTGAGGTTACCTGTGGTTTGCATATAAGCTTCTGTATTTTTTGTATTTTTTATCTTGAAAGAAGGTCAGTTTTGATCTCATTTTTAAAGTACACATTTCTACTCTCCTCTTTCATTCATTTTATATTTTGGCAACTACTTCTAAATGAGGTTTCGTTTCTTTTCCTAAAAATTACCTTTAATATTTTTGTGTAAAGACAGTTTAGATGAGATGAATATTTTAAACACTTGTTTGTCCATAAGACTCTTTGTTATTTCTTCAGTTCTAAGTAATGGCCATCCTTGGTAGAGTGTTCTTGGTGGAAATTATTTTATTTTATCAAATTGAATTATAATGCCATCCTTTCTGGACTTTAAAATTGCTGAGAAAGCTGCAGATAGCCTTATGCCAGTTTCATTTCATGTGACTCATTTTTCTACAGTTGCTTTTGACATTCTTTTATCTTTGATTTTTACTATTTTAATTAAAATGTGTTTTAGTGTATATCTATTTGAACTTATTTTATTTGAAACTCTTTTAAACCTTTCTAGATGTGGATATCTGTTTCCTTCCTCAAGTTAGGATATTCTCATCTATTATTTCTTCAAATATGGCTTCTATATTTTCATCTTTTTATTCTTATTCTTGGACCCCTGTGATACAAATATTGCTTCTGTCAATGTTTTTCTCAAGTGTAATGTTCCATCTTTATTCATTTTAATTCTTTTTTATTTGCTGATCTGCTAAAGTTCATTCTACTGTACTATCTTCTAGCTCATTAATTTGACTAGAACTTTCTTCCAGTCTACTATTGATCTTCTCTAGTATGTTATTCCATTCAACTGTTATAGATTTTGGCTCTATTAATTCTGTTTGGAATTGTTTCATGTATTTTTCTTTACTGTAGTCTTCTTTTTGTTCATTCATTGGTCTGATTTATGTGAGTGTTATTGTGGCTATTACTTTACTATCTTTTTCAGATTGTTTACTTAATTCTGTTTTGATTAGATTTTTCCCTTGGATTGTGTTTTTGCACATATTTTATGGTAAATTTCTCTGTCTCTTCATTCTTTTCATACTTTTTGTTTATTTCGGTATTATAGACCTTGTTTCAGAGTGCCTGGTTAGTGAGCACAGACTTGGATTTGATTTGGTATTCTGTTTTCTATCACTGTGTGACTGGTTAGGGCTCTAAAGTGAGAACTGTGTTAAATATAACACTCTAGACTTAATGGTTGGAATTAGGACTAAGTGGAGTGGTTTCTGATGTGGCGACAGCATAGCTTGAAATCTGCAGGGCATTATGCAGATGTAAGAAAGTGGATGAAATCACAAAACCTGAAAGAGACACCAGGGGGGATCTCAGCTGAGCAACCTGCATCTAGGACACACCCATGGATGTTCATACTGTTTTTCTCCAGGTAACCTGGACATGCTCCAAAACCCTAACCCTCATATATATACAGAATCCATCTTGCCTGTGTGTGAGAGGCAGGCAACTTAGGTCCTGCACATGTGTATATTCACTTGATGCAATCTTTCCAGCCCCTTAGGGCACCTCAAATAGTTATTTCTTCTTTTAATTAATTTGCTGTGCATTCCTGGCTAACAACTCTCTCCACAAATTCTTTCTGGATGAACCTAACATCTCATCAGCATATCCAAGTTCCCTCCCACCCCCACATCAGTTTCTTTCAGAGTTGTAGGCATGAATAGTGAGGCAGAAGGAGAGAGACTCAGAAGATGTGAGACACTGTAATAAGCTAGCCATATTCCCCACAAAATTCACTGGTGAAAGTGAGTTGAGTATTTCTAGGGGTCTTCAGAAGCCAATCATGACAAAACACACCTCCACTCCCCCAAATTCTTAGTCTTATAGCTGTTCAAATAGGTTCATATCACTTGCCCAAGGGTTGAGGATAGAAACTATTTTAAGTGGCAAGCATTTATTCCAAGCTGATTATCAGTATCCTCATGCAAATGTGTAACCACTGTTTTGCTGGAGTTTTTCTAACAATGCTCATTGAGAAATATGAACAAAATTTGCAGGAAATCTCTCAGTTCTCTGTACTATGAGTACAGACCTAGTCACCTCTTTCTTCCCTTGCTGGGAAAATGCTGCCCTGGGTAGCTTGGAAAAGTGGAGAACCATAACTACAAGAAGAACATATATGCAGCACAAGAGTGTTGATTGCAGAGAGGCTGTTTTATTTTTACTGTTGGGTCTTTGCTATAATACAGTGGCCACATGTGCTAGCACAAGTCAAATAAAAGGTCACCTAGAGAAGATGGCTAACAGTATCTTATTTCACAGGAAGGTTGCTCCTCTTTCTTATACCACATGCTAATGCTTTCAGTTCCACAAGTCCTTGGGGGTGGATGTTCTAGGAAGTTTTCAGCAATAGTCCCAGGCTGGCAAAAGCTGTTGTTTGAATCATCTTCCCTGAGAGAGCTAGAGAATGGAATGATGATCCTTGCTGTAAGCCATTTATTTTCAGGGTGCTGAATAGTAGACTTCTGATCCTGAAAACCCTCAAAAAAGGTAGTTCTGAGCATCAACATGTCAGCACAAGGTGGCAAACATTTTCACCTGATAACTTCTTGCAATGTCAGCCTCCAAGGTCTGGTCTTCATTCAGGTGGCAGAGACAGGTTGATTTCTCATACTATTTATGAAGGAGTCTGTTCTTATCTTTGTGGAGATTATGGTTTTGATTTATTTTCAAAACTGGCAGTTGCTAAATGAAAGTATTTTGGTGTTGTCTGTGGGTAGGAGACTAGCTTGAGATCTTAGTAATCTGTCATCTAGGAACTGTAAACTGGTTGGACAGTAAGAGGTCAGACAAGGGAGCCAGACAGACTCTAAGCGAGACTTTACTATCCCTAGTGCAGGCTGGGATAGCTCTTTTCTGAGAAGAGACAGAGGAGCAATCCAATGGAAACTGCAAGAGAGGTTTTTAAGGGGAAGTGTCTGGAAATCACAGTGGAGGATACAGGTGGAATCCTAATAAGGCTACCTGGCTGTTGATTTAGGAGTAGGGAGTCAGGGATGTCATATCAGGATGGGTTAGAATATTAGGTGATGCAGAGAGGTGGGGGTGGATTCCTGGCTTCAGTAAATGGGAGGGGGGTTGAACAGCATCTGGTCTTGCTTCAGACTGCAAAACATTCCCTTTCTCATGCTTGGCTAGAAAGAGAGAACTTACAATTTTTTGTTTTCTTTTGTCCCCTGTCTCATTTCTGCCTTTGTTTTTTAATAAAAGATGATAGGGAACAGGTCCTGC
>RJWH01011198.1:0-13313 GCA_004363575.1 Solenodon paradoxus | reverse complement strand
GGAATTTTTGAAACAAAAACACACAAGACCAAAAATAAAAATCTCTGTATATCTTTACTATCAAAGAGCAAACACATAATCTATTTTAATTCACTGATCTAGTAGTGCTGTCTTAGCATTTGCTCATTAGAGTTACACGGAATAATCAATAAAACTTTGCAAACACCACTGAGATCACCTACCCATGGGCCCGCTCTATACCATCCTGTCCACCATCTTTCCTCCACATTCCACAGTCCAATGCACAGTCAAAGGTTGGGTTTGGTCATCTGCTTTGCACAATAATTTGAGTTAATTTTCCAATACACAGCTCTGAACAGCTAAACTAGTATTTGTTTCAAAGCATACAGAACACTGTATACTTCTTGGCATTACATTGAGTGGTTAGGAAATTGTCTGATAACTTACAATATTTTCCCTATTTCAAGGCAAATCCATCTCATTTTGGGTGTGATATAGTGACTGTAACAATTTCAGTTTTCATTTCCTCATATTGATAGCACTGAGAAAGGAGAGATTGAGGGTCCCCCTTCCCCTGTTTTCTTACCAGCTTCCTCTGCACTATGAGAAGCAATGATTGCTGATTTTTCCACACTCATTCACGGCCCTCTCTGTGGACACATGTAAATATACCAATGGATAATTAAGCAAAAGACACATCCGATAAATATAATAAATAAATTTGATTTTTCCCCTTAGTAATTGGTTTCATCTGACTGAGTCTGATTATTCGTGGGGATAAACAAACAGGATTGGAGAGGAGAAAAATTAGACTCTGGGTCACACAAATTGCAGAGCCCTAACTACTGTGAAATGTTTCTATAATAATGATATTATTATTCTTAGGGTTAAAATATAGGGAAGCAGTCTGTTTCTTCTCAAGAAATTTAAGTTAAGGTAAAAATAAAGCTTGTGGCATGATTCTAACCATTAGGAAACCACAGCCAACTACAAAAAAACAGTTCTCTCTTATCTGTCCTCCTTCGCATTAACTCACATTGCCCTTCCCTTGCACCTCCATCTAATTCATGTAGGTATAGCCAAACTCTGATTTAGGGCTCCAATCCCAGGCTTCAACCACATCCACACATATGATTACAAGAATAGAAATGAGTGGGGCAAATTAGAAATAATTCATTCCCATTCATGGAGAAGGAAATGATATTTGTACACTATCATTACCTGAGCAACTCTTGAAATAAAATAAGTTTAAGTCACCTTTCTAATATATTCTAGAGTTGCACAAAGAACAAAGTCTTATCCTGTCTTTTTTTTAATCACCCACCCATATCTACTTCCATTTATTTTCTCAGACACTGTATTGGCATCAAATTTCTCTTATAATGAGACAGTCCTTCACAAAACATAGTAACCTGGCTGCCCCAGTCATCAAAAAAAAAGAAAGAAAGAAAGAAAACTGCTTATTGAAGGGGGAAGGAAAAAAAACCTGAAATATACTTCTCTGCGCTTTAATTTGCCTGTTTCTTTTAAATAATATTGACTGAACTGTGTAGTATATAACCATATGCTTTTACATTCAAATTGATTTAGAGAAATTATCACAGTTAAGATCACAAGATGAATTGCAAAGAGCTCTCTAAGAAGAACTGATTTAGGATACAGTTACCATTTGAATCAGAAACACATGCGACATAGCTATCTTCTCTCACTTTGTTTCATTTTTAGAAATAACCTAAACACCTAACTTGACTGCTTCTAACATGCAAAATGAAATTTTGAACAGGCTCTTTTTTAATACACTGCCAATATAACAAGTAGTTTAATAATTTCGTGAAATAGTACATTTACGTTATGGGATATTTTTAACCTTTGCCAAAATCATTTTTATTTAATGATGTACTTCATTTCTTTATACATATGGCCTTAATTAAAGTAGGAGAAATGCTGAAACACTGGGTATCAATTAAATCCTGAGCAACAATAATAATAATATATTAACTATATGCCTTTTGAAAAGGAATCCTCTGCAGAATTGTCCTCTTCTACAGATTTAGATTTAAATCAGTGTAGTGTGGCTAGAATCAACTTTATCTTCATCACATGAATTATAGTCTCTAATTGGAGCTCTCTTCTCCTAATAAGTAAAATTAAAGATTGGGTCATCTAAATAAACAAACAAAAACAAAAATAATCAACCAAATTCATAAATAAATTCTTTTACAAGGTCTATAACTTCCTTTTATATAATTTAAAAATACTTTACCAAGATCATATGAAGAGAAACAAATCAAACAAAACTTCCAATATCTTTAATCAGCTTGTGCATAGCGAGTGAAATAATTTAGTCATCAGAGCATAAAAATGGACTATCTGAAAGGAAGCTGAATCCCCAACTTTTAAAGGCCTGAATCAGATTCCAGGAAACATAAACAGATGCAAAAGAATAACTGTACTGAACAATCCAAAGTCTTACTTAGGTTACAATCACCGTGGCAGAACTAAATTCGGATGGGAGGAACACTGAGTAGTCTCCATAGGGGATGAAGCACATAGCAAATCAAGGAGAGCAAAGCCTGCTCTGAAGAACCGCAATTCAAGCCTGAGAAGTCTCAACTTTTAAAGAAACCATCATATTTTCCAAAGACAGATGTGATATCTCTCAAACTCATCACCCATATTCTGACAGGAGCCACAAAGAAATGATGAGATGGGGAATGCAGTCAACTGTCCATCAGTCAAATATAATTCATATTTTCCATGGGGAGGGGAATTTACTGAGGAAAGTCATTTTTATTTTAACACATTCGCTGTACAGTTGGTCTGGATTTCTCTTTACCAAACTTAACATACAAAGAATTAAAACACCTGCTCTCTTTTTACCCACACTGCTGTAAAGAACATAACTACTTTTTCCCTGATACTTTTCCTCATCTAAAAGGCTCATAATTCTACACTTAGGAGAAGTAGACCAATAAAAGTCTTTCAGCAAAAAAGAAGGAACTTTATTGCAAACTATTTCCAAGGTGCCTCTTTTTTGCCATTAAGAATTCATTTTCTTAAAAAGGCTATAGTACTCCAAGTTCAAAATCACAATGGGATAGACAATATATAAGGTGATCTGGGACAGAAAGTAACATGGACTTCAGGAAAAAAACATTTTTTCCTCTTCAACTTTATAAACTTTTAGAAATATAAGCAGGGTACTCTTGGAACAATTAAGATAATTAGGCTAAGTAATGGTTTATCTCTGTAAACTTTGTGGTAGACTAAACACCCCAAAATAATATTTAAAAAATGATAAGTTACTGATATTACTAAGTCCTGAAAATGTGAATGTTCCTTTGATTAAGCAAAATAGAAACCAGGAGTATAAAACTTTCCCTGACAAAGCTCTTCTTTGCTTTCACTACATAACTCTCAAAAATTACTGTTGATTTCATAAAAGTATAAGTGGGGAATAATATAAATAGAAAATTTATCACAAAAATACCCCCAAGAAAATTGTTCTTGTAATCTACTCTGAGAGTTGTGAATCTGTTCTCTGTACTCTAAGTGCCAAATAGGTTTCTCCCTGTGAATATATCAGAGCTATAGGGAACCAGTAATTCAAAAATAAAACTGTTGCTTCATACAAAGTAATGAGTGACAATTCAGATGCTTTTCAAATGGTCTGGTTTTGGGTAGTAACTTGATATTAGTTTAGCCTTTTAAAATCTGACTTCCAGTTTAAGTTTCACTTCTCAAGTGGGAAGGGATAAAAAAGGCCCTTGGCAATGACCTTGAACATATTTCAACAGAAATCACTTGTCCAAATTAGTTTGCACAGGCCCCAAAACAATAAAAAAGCTTGCTAATACAGATTTTCCTTAAAAGCACACAAGTATTTCAAAGTTGCTTTTCAATTACACAATGAAAACAACAACAACAATTCATTTTAAGAAACTTTTAGTAGCTTTAACATAATAAAACCACCTTAGGCATGCAGGGAATTCTCCACTCTTACCAAGATGAAAGTAGGAACCCTAACAATTCAGTCAAATGATTGTCAAGTTCCATGAACCAAAAATAGTCTTTCTAGATATCCTTCTCTCCCTCAAACATGTTGCCTCTTTCCCCCCAACTCTGGATGCCAAGCTTTTGGAGATGTGAAATTCAGCATAAACACCCACTGAAAGGAAACTCATCTAATTTGCCAACAAGTTTAAAAGAGAATGTTATTAATTTGCTACACTAATCTGATACCAAATGCCAGGCACAGAAAGTGAAAATGTACCTAGTTAAGGTAACAGGAAACTTAATAGCAAAGATAATAAGACCAACAAGTCACACACACTATAACATGTAAAACTGTATCAGAGTTATTACAAATCCAGCTGATTGAACAACAAGCTAAGCAGGCACAACATCCAAAATGTAGATAGACTGAATATTTTAATGAAAATTCTCAAAGCTCTTCAGAAGTTGCCAGGAAACTAGAAGTAGAAAGTGAGAACAACCTCAGTAGGAGAGACTATGTTCTTTAAAATCAATGGACTATTTCTTGGTCTTCACTTCTAGTAAAGATGCTGAAACTGAAGCTAACTGTAATGTTTCATAAATAAACTTAGGTTCTGAATATACTGCATGACAATTAGAAATCTTGCACCATGGGTCAAGTAAACTGAGCCCTTTGTCCGGTCAGTTAGTTATCTGTTTATGCCCATGTGCATGGGACATGCCAGAGAAATAACGCAGCTGCTCAGCATGGAGTATATTGCTTTCTGGTTTGGGTTCTAGAATGAGAAAACCATGACGCTTTAGAAGATGTAGATTCTTAGGATAGTCATTCACTATATGATTTCAATTTTCTTTCATACTTTAACTAACAAATGCTTCACTCAAAGGCAACTGCTCCCAAATAATGGGAAGCTGGGATTTTACCCCTAACTATACCTAATGATGCTAAATGCCAGCATCCATGGAAATATTTTAAAATAACAATATTGCTATATCAAGAGACCCAGAAGAAAGCCGAGCTTTCATTCTACATAAAACACCTTTTTACCATCCGCAGTCTAGAAAAGAAAAATATATGCTGTAGGTCTCAGGAATCCTGTCCAAAATTTCAAGAAAACCTTTTGTCAACACAGGCAACCCCAAACAGGTGAATTTTTGCATGGTGCCTTAGAGTAGGCTTTCTTCTATACGAGAGTCTGACTAGTTGAGTTCATTAGCAGTTTTGCACTTCAGTCCTCAACAGGCTGCACTCTTTGATGCTATTCCTTCAAAATCTGCTGTTTACATTAAAACAAACTGTAGCAATATTATTGCAAACATACTCTTTGCACAGAAGTAACTTACTAGCCTATCATGTGGCAACTTCATAGCTAAAGCAGGCTTGCTTGAAAAGCAACCTTTTCCTTCTGAGGAATATATAGGGCTCAGAGATACACTTGCACTGGATATCTTTGAGCCTAGAGTTCAAAACTCAAGACAATCTAGGTTCCCAAACTGCAAGTTGCTCCACATTTAAGCTGCTGTGATTTAACTCCTTTTCCCATGGCTTAGCAGAAATTTTACCACTATAAACCAATTTCTTTTTAAACTGCTGATTTGTCTTTACTTACTGACCCTTCCGTTTTTCTACTGAACTGGAACTGAAAACTTAGGGTGAAAAGGAGCAAAAACAAACCAAACATGGTAACTGCTTAGAACACCCCAAATAACTTACATGATATAAATACAATTACAAACTTCTGTATATTAATTTCAAAATAAAATTTTAAAACAGATACTGGAAGCAAGAGGTACAGTCAGTTCTATTTTTAAGAAAAGAACTAGAGTTCAATTTGCATGCATTATGCTAGTTATTTTAAATAATTTTATTCTGTGTGTAAGGCAGAAGCTGCCCTCCCCCCTACCCAATTGACAATGTAAATTTAATTTCCTGGGTAGCATCACCTGCTTGACATTGCACTCCAACTGTAGCTGAGAGTAGGAATTCCCATTTCACATGAGCAATGAGAGGTATGTAGGGTCCGTAGTCATGTAAATTTATGAAGGGATTAACTATATCCTGGAAACAAAACGATTGTTTAATATTTAAAATCAAAGCTGAACTTTTGGGGAGAAGAGGATCCTCTTTTCCTTGTAATTTTCATTTCTTCAAATGCATCTGTGGAAAACCCTGGAGCTTCAAATCGGTACTCAGATTTTTTAAAAGTGATTTTACAAAGGAATTCATCTATAATCAAAGCAGCAATAATGAATCAACCTGGGAAGCATGTTAATTTCTCCCAAGGGTTAAATTGTTTCAAATAAGAAGTCAAAATTGTATTTATACTAATGACAACTTTAAAAATGTAACACAGCGTCCAGTTTTTGCATAAAAATTACACATTTTAAATACCAAAAGCTTGATGTGAATTTTACACTCTATGTTAAAACAAAAGTGAACTTAAAAGTAATTATGTAAATTGAATGATAATAAGAGTTCTTTTATATTTTTAGACTACTTCAAATGAATAATTTAAAAGGCATCAAGCAAAATATTTTATTAACATAATGTTAATGGTATATTTTATAGTATCTGATTTTCAAAAATTTGCACTGACATCATAATCAGCTCATGTCAGTTGTGTGCCATTCTACATACACTATTTTTGAATAAAGTTAATGCATTCATTGGTGTTAGGCTGGCTCAGAAAGACGGGACAGTGGGCATCCCCGGTAGGCATGCCCGGCCAAGCCCAGGAAAAATGTGGATGACATCAGAATAAGGGATGTTACCCCCACACCTGGATTCACAGGGCCAATCCCCAATCACGACATAGGAAGACCGCGAAATTCCTCTGCTTAAAGAGCCGGCTTCCCTTTTGTTCAAGCGCGACTTCCCCAGGCCCATTTTGCGGACTTGTGAGTTTTGCCCGGGTGCGCAGAGTCCAATAAAGCCCTGACTATTCTGCTTTTCTGTCTAATTGACTTTTTCTCCTCGCAGAGCCCAGAAAAACCTTAATTTTGGTGCTGAATCCCAGGTGGAGTTGTTGTCTGCTTAAAGACCGCTCCTCTTCCCGCCATTCCTCCCAACCGAACTATGAACTAGGGTAAGTGCTACCGCCCTAATTTTGATCCCTATGCTCCAAATCTGGGCCCCCTGAATACTGACCAAGAGACTGCTCTCACAGAAAACCGCAGCGCTGCGGCAGGGGAGCTTTTGGAGAGGCTGCTCTCCGTGGGGGGTCTGATGATAGGACGCTGTTCCTACACTCAGATTCCCATTCTTCTGACCCGCACAGCAGGTAGCGTTACAGGGACGCCTCTTTCTCTACCTGCTGCTCCGTGGGGATCAAAATGGGAGGGCGAAAATCCAAACCAGATCCTAAAACACCCTTAGGGTGCCTGATACAGAATCTGGTTGCAATCGATCCCACCCTTAAGCGAAAACGGTTGCTTTTTTTGTCTACTAAGGTGTGGCCACTATACCAACTCGATAAATGCTGGCCCCCGGAGGACACTTTTGATTTTGCTACTCTAATGGACTCAGACAAATTTTGCAGACGGATCGGCAAATGGCCAGAGATCCCATACATTCAGGGCTTCTGGGCTCTGCGCTCCCGCCCAGACTTCTGCGCTCAGTGTTCCACTGCCCAGCTTCTACTCGCTTGCGGCACTTCGGAACTTGGCAGAGCCAGTGCATTCCCTGTATCTGTTACAGGGCTTCCCTCCACCTCCTCTAACTCTGTAGGGGTCCCCGCCTCTCCTCCTCCTCCCCCGTCTCCCTATCAGCCTCGCTCTGCTGCCGCCAGCGTTCTCCCCGCCCAGGGCGGTTTGGGAACCGGCACATTCCCTGTATCTGTCACGGGGCTTCCCTCCGCCTCCTCTAACTCTGTAGGGGGCCCTGCTGCCAGCGTTCTCCCCGCCAAGGGCAGTTTGGGAACCGGCACATTCCCTGTATCTGTTACAGGGCTTCCCTCCGCCTCCTCTAACTCTGTAGGGGGCCCCGCCTCTCCTCCTCCCCCTCCCCCTATCAGCCCTGTACCACTGCCAGGCTTTTCCTCGCCCGTGGCCACTCTGAACCTGGCGGACTCTTTGCTGAGCCGGAACTTCCTTCCACCTTTTCTGACCCCCCCAAAGATCTCGCCTCTCCTGCTCCTCCCTCCCTCTATCGGCCCCAGCCTAGCCCTCCTACACCTGAGGAAAATCTTTCCTCCCCTATCAGCTCTCACACTCGCTCCCGCTCCCTCCAGAGTTCCAAACCCCCTGACTCTCGCATCTGCCCCCTCCAGGAGGTGGCGGGGACGGAGGGTGTAGTCAGAGTCCACGTCCCCTTCTCCCTGACCGACCTCTCTTCCATAGAGAAACGCTTGGGCTCCTTCTCTGCCAACCCAACTAACTTTATTAAGGAATTTCAATACCTAGCACAAGCCTATAATTTAACCTGGCATGACCTGCATATTATCTTAAGCTCCACTATGACTCCTGACGAACGTGACAGTGTTTGAACGGCCGCCAGAACTTATGCCGACCAAATACACGTCACCAACCCCTCATGCCGGTGGGGGCTGAGGCTGTCACGGAGGCGGAGCCAGACTGGAACTACCAGGTAGGACAGGCGGGCCAAAGGCGCCGCGATCAGATGGTCGAATGTCTCATAGTGGGGCTGAATCAGTCAGCGCAAAAGGCAGTCAATTATGATAAACTCAGAAAAGTGACCCAGGGACCAGGAGACAATCCAGCTTTGTTCCTTAACAGGCTAACGGAGGCCATGTTGCTTCATACCCGCTTAGATCCAACATCTAATGCTGGGGCGACTGTTCTGGCTACTCATTTTATCTCCCAGTCAGCCCCAGACAGCCGAAAAAAACTGAAAAAGGCCGAGGATGGTCCCCAAACCCCCATCCGAGATCTGGTGAATATGGCATTTAAGGTTTTTAATAATCGGGAAGCAGAGACTGAAGCCGCCCGCCAGGCGCGCTTATAGCAAAAAGTAGCCCTGCAGACCCAGGCTTTGCTGGCGGCCCTGCGGCCACTGGTGATGTGGGCAAAGCCTAAAACTGGAACAAAGAGCACCCCACCTGGGACCTGTTTCAAATGCGGCAAGTGGGACACTGGGCTCAAGAGTGTCCCCAGCCCCGACCTCCAAGGAGGCCTTGCCCAGACTGCCGGCAGCTCAGCCACTGGAAGGATGCTTGTCCCTTTAAGAGCTCGTCCTCGCTGCCTCCACGCAGAGAATTAGCTCAAGGCGCGAACTCGCCTCTGGCCACGTTGGAGCTGATTAGGCTCCTGGATGACTGACGCCTCCTGGACTTGTCTACCCCCATCACCCTCGCCAAGCCCAGGGTAACGTTGCAGGTAGCAGGTAAGTCCATCTCTTTTCTTGTGGACACGGGGGCTACCTACTCTGTTTTACCGTTTTTTTCTGGACCCCTAGTTCCTTCCCAGGTCTTGGTCATGGGGGTAGACGGGACACCATCTTGCCCTCGATGGACCCCTCCGCTTAACTGTAGCCTGGATGGGTTCCCCTTTTCCCATTCCTTTCTCGTCATACCTTCCTGCCCTGTTCCGCTCTTAGGAAGGGATGTCCTACAAATATTAGGTGCCACTCTCCAGCTCACTCAGGGTCACCCTCTTTCTTCTCCTTTCATCCTCCTCCTTTTGGAAGACTCAACTCCCCTTCCAGACCCACCTATATCCCCCTCCCTTGTTAACCCTCAAGTGTGGGACACCTCTACCCCAACGATAGCTTCCCACCATACCCCTGTCATTGTCTGCCTTAAGCAGCCTAATGTCTTCCCCTCCAGACCTCAGTTCCCCATCTCTCAAACGAACCTGAGAGGATTAAAGCCTATTATTTCTCACCTCCTAGACAAGAAACTTCTTGTCCCTATCAACTCACCATGCAATACCCCTATCCTCCAGGTCAAGAAACCGACTGGAGCTTATTGTCTGGTCCAAGATCTCAGATTTATCAATGAGGCAATCGTCTCTATCCACCCGATGGTCCCCAACCCCTATACTATCCTCTCCCACATCCCTCCTAATACAACCCACTTCTCGGTACTAGACCTGAAGGATGCTTTTTTCAGTATTCCTCTTCACCCAGAAACTCAGTTTCTCTTTGCCTTTACGTGGACAGACCCTGACACAGCCTTGTCACAGCAGCTCACTTGGACGCTCCTGCCACAAGGATTCAGGGACAGCCCCCACCTATTTGGTCAGGCTTTAGCCCGAGATCTGGCCTCCTGTGACCTGGGCCCCAGTAAAGTCCTCCAATATGTGGACGACCTCCTACTTTGCAACCCCTCTCTGCAGGACTCTCAACGACAGACTTCTACCCTTCTCAACTTCCTCACCCAAAGAGGATATCGAATTTCTCTTGATAAAGCCCAACTATCCAAGCAGCAGGTCATTTATCTTGGTCTATCTCTCTCTCCTACATCCCAAAGCCTTACAGCAGACCGCACCCAACTTCTCCGCAATCTCCAGCCACCTACATAGGGAGATCAGATCCTTTCCTTCTTAGGGGTGGTGGGGTTCTTTAGACACTGGGTCCCCACCTTTGCTCTATTGGCCAAGCTGCTCTATGACGCAGCTAAGGATACCCCCCACAGGTCCCCTTATGTCTCCTAAGACGGTGCAAAAGGCCTTCACCATTCTGCGAGACACCTTGCTCCAGGCCCCCTCCCTCAGCCTCCCAAACCCCTCTCGCCCTTTTCATCTCTTTACAGATGAGAAGCAGGGAGTTGCAATTGGTGTCCTGGCTCAGCCAGTGGGCCCGACATACCGCCCAGTGGCCTACCTATCAAAACAGCTTGATCTGACCCTACGTGGATGGCAGCCACATCTCAGGGCATTGGGCGCTGCAGCGGAACTGGGAAAGGAGGCCCTAAATCTCACCCTATGCCAACCTGTAACTGTATTCTCCTCATATCGCTTGACAGACCTATTATCCCACCGCTCTCTTTCCCTTCTCAGTCCCTCCCGTCTACAGGAATATCACCTCCTATTTATTGAAGGAACTATCCTGTCCCTCCGACTCTCACCATGGCTTAACCCAGCTACCCTCCTCCCAGACCCCACTACAGAAGTAGAACCTACCCACTCTTGCCCTGAGATGTTAGACTTTCTCAGCCAGCCTCTAGACCGTGTATCTGACAAACCCTTGCCCAATTCTGATGTCATTCTATTTGTAGATGGAAGCTCAGTGCTCAGAGCCGATGGTCAAAGAAGAGTGGCATATGCGATAGTCACTCTATCTGAAACCCTAGAGGCCAACAAGCTTGCTGAGGGCACTACCTCCCAGAAGGCCAAGCTCATTGCTCTCACCAGGGCTCTAATCTTGGCTAAGGGAAAAAGGGTCACAATCTATACGGACTCCAAATATACCTTTTTAATTGTCCACAGCTACTCTTTCTTATGGAAGGAAAGGGGCTTCCTAACCACCAAAGGGTCACCGATTGTTAATGCCCCCCTAATTGCTAAGCTTCTTCAAGCCATAGAACTACCCATTGCTATTGCAGTAGTCCATTGAAAGAGGCACCAGACATCATCAGATCCTGTCTCCCGTGGCAATTCCCGGGCGGATACGGTGGCTAGAGGACTCACTGAATATACCACACCACTACACCCTATACTTTTCCTGACTACTAATATTCGCCCTGAATATTCTTCCCAGGAACTCTCTACCCTCCTCCAACAGGGGGGACACCTGAAAAATGAAGGATGGATATTCTTCAATGGCAAAATAGCCTTGCCGCAGGGACAGGCCTCCCAACTGCTCTCAGAGATACATCAGACGCTACACATTGGCCCAAAGGCCCTCATGAAGTTTTTATCTCTGCTCTTTACCCATCCCACCCTCTTCCAGATCATCAAGGAGATCCACTCCAGATGTTCCATCTGCTCCCAGACATTGGCCCAGGGAAAACTGAAGCCTCAAGTCCCGGGCCACCAACTGCGCGGACATCTCCCAGGACAAGACTGGCAGATTGACTTCACATGCATGCCCCCTCACAAAAAACTTCGTTACCTTCTAATCTTTGTTGATACGTTTTCAGGTTGGATTGAGGCCTTCCCCACGACAAGGGAAACAGCGGACACGGTGGCTGAAGTCCTCCTCAGCTACATCATCCCGCGGTTCGGACTACCCTCTTCCATACAGTCAGAAAACGGCCCGGGTTTCATCTCACAGGTCTTGCAACAGGTCTCCACCTCTCTCGGCATCACCTGGAAGCTGCATATTCCTTATCACCCCCAGTCCTCGGGTAAGGTGGAACGAGCCAATGGCATCTTAAAAACCCAGCTGACCAAACTTACCCTAGAAACCAGAAATTCTTGGCCTTCTCTCCTACCTCTGGCCCTCACTCGAATGCGGACAGCTCCACGAGAACCGACGGGGCTCAGCCCTTTTGAGTTGCTATATGGCCACCCCTTTTTAATTAACAACAATCTGCCGGTCCATACCCCTCCTCTGGCTTCCTACCTACCCTATCTGTCCTTGCTTCGCCATCTCCTTCGAGAACACGCAGACCGCGTCCTCCCTCCTATAGGGGGTTGCTCAGAGACAGGTTCTGCTACCCTCTTACAACCCGGAGATCAGGTCCTACTTGGAGAACTCCGACCGGGACCACTGCAACCCAAGTAGACAGGACCACACACTGTCATCCTCACTACTCCCACAGCAGCCAAACTGGTTGGACAACCAGCCTGGGTTCAGCTCACCCGCCTTAAGCCGGCTCCGGCCCCGGACAGGTGGACAGCTCAACTAATAGGGGACACTCAAATCCGTTTCATCCGCACACGAGACTCCCCAAATGAAGCTGCTTCCGATCCTCTCCTTCCTGCTTCTCTCTCTCCCAAATCTGTCAGGGACCCCCCCTAAACTGAAAAAGAAATATGTTTGGAGGTTTTCTGTCCGTGAAACATACAGAGAGAACAATAATAATGTTATTCATACCGTAATTACCGCTGATTGCCCCCTCTCAGGATGTTCCACACCCATTATGTTGAGCACCTCCACCAATAATTTCAAAAGTCTCTCCCAATCCTGGAGCACATGGCATGCCATGTGCCTTCTCCATAAACAACCTAAAGAATACTGTAACGGGTGGCCTGACAAATATGGGGGATGCTCTTACTACAAGTGCAAATATATGGAATGGGCAAAGGACCAGTTATGGCATTATGTTATACCGGACCCCTGGGACCAGGCCTGGGAAAGGGGGGTTAAGGGAAAACTTTATGGGGCAATCTGGCATGCAAGCGCCTCAGGGGACATATTCATTTACCGAACCTACTCCCCGCTGACCCCCAAGCTGTCGGATTTCACCGACCTGGCTGACAACATACTTCCCCAGGAGGAATTCTTACACAGC
>RJWH01011197.1:0-13317 GCA_004363575.1 Solenodon paradoxus | reverse complement strand
CCCCGCCTTAGCCCTTCTCTGCCCCCATCCTTTCCCTCTCCCCCAGCCCTTCCTCGTGCCCGAGTCCACCCGCACACTCGGGTCAGGCTCTCCCGCAGACAGGCCACTCATTCGTTGCGGTTCCAGGCGGAGCCCGGCCTCCCCACGCCCCGAATCCGGTACCGGGACGGTGCGCCAGGCCCGTCAAGGCCGCTCGGCCACCTGCTGGGCCCCAGCCACGCCGCAGCAGCGCCTGGAAGCAGTCGCCTCCTCCGCCCAGATGACGCCGCCTGGCTGTGTCCCCCCAGTAACCTGTCACTGTGTGATGGGCTCCCGACGTTTTCGCTCAGTCGCAAAACTGAAGCAGAATATCCCAGGACTGTCCGTTCACCTCCCTGAAGGACACAGATGCACGCAGGGAAGGGGGAGCCCAAATAGTCGCTCTGTCACTGGCCCCTGCGCCGCAAGACCGGAGCCGGTCTGGTCCTTCCTGCCTCCCACCGCCAGTGGGGACGGGGCAGCTGGTTGACCCCAGTTCACATGCACCAGTTTCCCCACGCGGGGTGGACGCTAGGTTTCATGTGCGCTCTCATTTTACAGCGGGAAGCTCTGCGCTGACAGGACCCCTGGGTGGGAGGACGTGCCCGAGGGTGCCGCCGTCTGCAGGCGTCACGTGGAAGGCGAGAGTCCTGAGGCCCGCAGGGATGGGTGCGGCCAGGCGGCTCTGGTGACAGTGCTGTCTGGGGCACTGCAGCTCTGGGGACACTGGGGACCGGGAGGGCACAGCACAGAGATCCCAGAGCGCGAGGCTCAGGTCTGCCTGGGCCTGCAGACCCCGAAGCCCTCTTCTCTGGGGGGCGGCGCAGCCGTGGGCCTGGGGTCCCCACACCCCAGATGGGGAGGAAGAACGGAGAGGTGGGCTTTTTGCCTGCCAGGCCTGGAGGGAGGCATGTCCTGGGCTCCATCCAAATCCAGGTTTGTTCTTGGAGGAAAAACCCTGCCCTGGTGTTCTTTGATTAAACTTGTTCAGGCGATGGCGGGCGGACAGGGTCGCCCTGACCTGCCTGCTGGGAGATGGCTCCCCAGGGACCACCGGCAGTGTCCGCCTTCCTGTGTTAGGAGCCATCAGGGCTGTGTCTGAGTGTCTGAGTCTCTGCTACAAAGTCGGTTTGGTTTCCTGCTGTGCCCCTTTGTGACCAAACCGTGTCAGCCAACAGCCCGTCAGCGCCCCTGTCAGTCGTGGGTTCGCAATTCCAGTCAGCTGCCCCAAAGCACTGGGGACAGGCCACATGTGCGCTTGCTCTCTGCACCTGCAGGGGGCAGGGCAGCGCCTGCATTAAGAGTAGGTTTAGGGCATAGTTCTTGTGTTGTTTTTGTTTAAGAAGCACCTTATATAGTCTAATATATATATTTTTTGAAATTGCAGTGCTTGTTTATCAGACAATTGAATGTAGTGATTCTGTTCTGGATTTCATTTGGGTTGACAGGCAAAGCCACCAGAAAGGTCACATTTGACTTTCCATGTCTACAGTGGTTGATACCTAAACCTGGTGATCGGTCATGCAAATGAAGGTCGCATTTCATATCAACCTTTCTATCTGCAGGAGATAAATTGCACTAGTCCGGACGCCTGTTGTTGGATATATTGAAAGACAGACACCGATGCAGCAGAGGTCACGCCTGAAAAGGGAAATTATTCAGGGCAGCTAATTTTGCTTTTACCAAAATATCAGCAGTAATATTTTTGGACAGTAGCTAGTGGGTCAGTGGGTTCTTTTTAATGTTTATACTTACATTTTCTTTTTAAAAAATACAAATAAACAAAAAAATTTCTAGGACGATAGATGATGTCATACCAGCTAAACCCAAACGATAACGCAGGGAGGGTTTGCGGGATGCATCCCGCGTCTGTGCACGTGAAGGCCACCACGTTTGACATGGCCGAGGGCACGAGCAGGTGGAACGCTGAGCCCGAGAGCCTCGAGCCACCTGAGACTGTCTCTGCCCGTGTCTGCAGCGTCCCTGGACGCAATGTGTCGCGGCGCGGTTCCGGGGGAGCTGCTGGTGTTTCTCTCGCTGGGAAGCATCCCACGTCTGGAAGACGCGCTGTACCAGGGCCGGGGCTGGTCGGCAGGCGGCCTCAGCAGCTGGAGAGCGTGAAAGGCGGTCACGGATGTCCTGCGAGAATGTGAGGCGGGTACCGTGCGGCCGGGGCGCACGGGCCCTTCTGCCCCGAGAAGCACAAAGCCTGGCACTCGGAACACTCACCAAATGTCCGTCTGAAAGGCGGCCTGAGGGCCAGGACGGACAGGCAGGCGGGCACAGCCCCGGGCCCCGCTGGGCTCCTGTTCCTGCTCCAGCGACAGAGACTAGTGCGTCCGAAGACCAGTCCAGGGGGCTGCAGGGCTGGTCCTGGGGGGAGAAGTCTCGCAGCGGACTCCCAGAACCGGCACCGTCACGGGCGCCCGCTTTCCTTCCCCGACGGCAGGCGTCCGCTAGGCAATGTGGCACGCTGACGCGGCCACTGGTGTCGGTCCCCTGGCGTGAAACCGATTTCCAGCCCCCTCCCGTTCACACTTTCTGGTGGGACGGGGCGCGGAGCCTGGGAGCCCGCAGCGGGGTGGCCGGTCGGGCGCTCACGGGCAGATTCCCCCGCGGGAACCCGGGCAGAGGCAGACAGGCCAATGGGCAGCGACGGTCTTCGGGGTGCGTCCTGGGCGCTCCCCGGACCTTTCTCTCAACTGGAGCAAAGGAATATCAGTGGTGCCTGTTGTCCATTTCTTGTCGTGCGGTTCCCTTCCCACTGCGTTTCTTTTCTCTTTGATTCAAGTGACGGTGGCCTCTTTCTAAGACATTTCCAGTGGTTTTCTAATTGCTGCCTCGAGTATGGCACTTCGATTTTGCACTGTCTTTCAGAGATTTAAGACAAATTTCTATTCTTTTTTTTTTTTTGCATCCAAATGTGCCTGAACTTTTTATACATGTAAATGCTGCTGTGTTCCTCCCCCGTCTAGTGTGTTCGTGCCTAGCTGTGCCGAGTCCACACCCGCGGCGGCGGGCCTGAGACACGGACCTCTCTGCCCCGGGGAGGTCACTGGTCATGGAGACTTGAACCCAGAGGTGACATGTTGCCAGTCCACACTCGCTCACGCGTCTGCAGCAGTTTCCGCGCCGCACGTGTGACGCGGCGCCGCAGTGGTGCCCGCTTTCCCGTGCAGTTCTGTCGTGTCTCAGCCCTGCTCTGTCCGTGAAACACACTTGTAAAGCCCTTTTGCACCTTAAAACGTAAAGAATCCAGTGGGATGCTCAAGCACTTGTAACAATTCTCAGCCTATTTGTGGTTCAAATAAAGAGTTGAATGAAAGCAACTGGCTCCTTGTTTGCCCAGCTGTGCTCCCCGACCACCTGAGATCAAGGCGAAGATTCCCGGGCTGGTGACCCGCCTGTGTCCCCGCCCGACAGAGGACGGAGCAGGGGTACCCGCGGGCAGACGCCTCCTCCCCCGCGCATGCTCGGAGACCCTTGATCGTGACCTTGTCAGAGCCCCGCTGCCCGCTCCTGCCACGTGGGGTCCTCGACTCTCAGGCTGGCTGTGAGGCTGTGTGACAGGCTCAGGAGACAGGAGATGGTCCCCAGCGCCTTCCCCTCCAGGGGCGGAAGGAAGTGTGAACCAGTCACTTATGTAGGAAGGACTGAGTGACCTGACACCCACAGAGTCCCCTCAAAACCCTCTCCCTTGACAGAGGGGACCGTCCCGCCTGCCCTCTGACTTGGGCCTCCATGTGAGGTGTCCCTGCCCCTCCAGGACCGACTCCTTTCACTCAGTGGGTCCTGACCACTGACGAGAGGGGTGACCGCGCGGACGGAGAGCGGGGTGACCTGGAGGACGAGTGGGGGTGACTGGGAGGATGAGCAGGGAACGGAGTGACTTTGAGGTCACATGATGTGCACGTGGGCTCTGCAGGAAGATGACTCACCTCGAACCCTCGCTGTGCTGTTTCTCGCGTGACCTTGGTCTAGGGAGTCTCTATGCCTCAGTCACTTCCCCTCAAGGATGGACAGCAGCAGCGGCCTGGACGGGCGGCCTGAGGACGGCCGGCGACTCCCGGCGAGAACTGGAGGACGTGGTGGGGACCGCAGCCCCCTCCCAAGCCCTGCACCGCACACCCCGCTCCTTCCTGAAGGCGACCAGAGCTGTCCACCGACGTCCGCTGACCTGGGGCTGCGGGCGTCTCAGGTCCGGGCGTTTGCTTGGACATCTGTGCCGATCACGCCACAGCCACGGTGGACATCGGGCCCCACTGGCGCCACACGGTCGACCTTGTAGCTTTTCACCTCTGTCCTCTCACCTAAGTCTGTTTCTGTTTCGTTAGCTCATTTCTCCTGTCGCCGTGCTGCGCACCAGTAAAATCCGAGCTGTCTTCTTCCATCTGGCGTATCTCAGAGCGTGATTCTCTGCAGGTTCCGCCATCCCGTCCCAGGTCGTGGGGTTTCCACCTCTTGACGGCCGAGTGACAGTCCCGGCGACGTTTGCCACTTTGTTAAGGAAACGTGCAGGGGAGAATGAAGGGAGGAGGCAGGCAGGCAGCGGAAAGAGGAGGAAATACTTTTACTATGTCTACTTGTCCCTCTTCGTTGCTCCCCGGCCCCAGGACATGAAGCCGGGTCCCTGGGACGTGTGTGGACCGGCCGGCTGGAGGCGGTGGACCCAAGCACTCCGGTGCCCACCCAGTCACCTGTGGACGCCTGGGCTGCTCCCGATCTTGTTATGAAAACCAGCGCTTCCACAAACACGGGGTACAGCGTCTTCCCACGTCTGCGTCGCCTTGTGGTCCCACAATGAGGGACAGATTGTCCAGCTCCTGGAGCTGGTCAGGCTTCCATCCTGGGTCAGTGGATCGACGTGTGGACAGGGGTGCATTTTGATTCCCTTTCAATTTTCACATCCGATTTTGCAAACCAGTCTGTTCTCGAGCCTGACTTAGCCTTGCGTCCGCAGGTCAGGCGCCAGCGTGGGCGAGCGTGGGCACCGCTGGGTCTGTCCACACCGGACCTGGTCACCAGTGACCACGGCAGCAGAGCGGTCCCTCTGGGGCCCAGGCCCGCTCTGGCCGGGTGTGGTGGGAAGGGCGACCCCGGGCCGGGCCTCATGTCTGCACGGCGCTACCACAACGCTGCTGCTTTCACTCACGTGCAAACACTTCTCACACTGCTGCTGCCTCCGGTCAACTTGAAGCAGCTGCTGAAAGTGTTAAAACGGTTCTTCCCACCCATTTAGTTTAGCTTTTGGGAGTGAGGGTCTTTCCGTCTCCTCACCCAGCCACAGCTGGCGTCCCTCTGACCACACACCGGCCCGTCTCTTATGACCTCTGTGTTCTAGCGGGGGCGGCGTGCCCTCGTCCCTGTGTGGTTTCCAGCACTGAGCAGGGTCCCGGGGCAGCATCCTGCAGCCTGGCGGGCGCTTTAAATCTGCCGACCGGTGGCGTCACGCAGGAATATGGCCGCAGGCTGGTTCCGCACACACACTGGCTCCAAATGACATTCTATATTTTCTGCTCTCATGACTTTGGGGACATTTAAGTTCAGAATTGCCATAGTTAGATTTGCTTCCCTGAAATATAGAACATAGTTTTCTGCTGAATTCCCCAGAGCAGCACATTTCAGTTCACATCGCAGTGTTTCTATCACCAAGAGAGTGTTCCTGCCAGGGGACAGGCGCTCCCTCCAGAGAGACTCTTTCTAATGGCATCGCCTACAGAGAAAAGCGAGAACACGGCCGAAGGTACGACTGGGGTCTCTTCCCGGGGAAGTGTCTCTGCGGAGACCAGAAAACCACGACGCCGAGATGCTGACAAGGTCCTGTTGTGATGAATCGACCTCTGATTTTCTTTTCAACCCTCAGACACAACACATGTATGTTCACACACGGACGCTTCCCGCCAGCAGCTGCTGGCTTTATACAGACGTTCCCAGGTCGCCCCGACAGACACGGGAGGGGAAACCGAGGCTGGCGAGCAGCCTCCCCGTCTCGTGAGTGGCAGCCACGGATCAGTCACAGGACTGTGACCTCTCAAAATGGGACTCGAGCATCCGTGGTTAAAGTGAGAAGCGCACGGGACGCTTTCCTTCAGGCCTCGCGCTGAAACGGGCTTTCAGGCTGTGTGGCTGGAAAGACACTCGCAGGAACTTCTAAGGCAGATGCGACTCTTGAAAGAGATGGGGCCTTGGGCGCTGTGAGTGCCTGTCCCGTGGCCTCTGGGAGGCCCCTCCTGCTGGCACGTGGCCCTCGGGTGGGAGGGCTTGGCGGCTCCTGCTCGGGCCCCGCCCAGTCCGGTGGACGCCCTCGCTAGCTGCAGGGTCCCGTTTCCCAGGCGACGTCCCGGGGCCAGGCTCCCCCGTCCTTGGCCACAGGACTCCCATCTCAGGGCCCCTGGGAGCACTCTGAAGGGGCAGAGCAGCTGCACCCTAACCTGACGCGACCGAGAGAACCAGGGACTGGAACAGGCACGCATTTAGGCAGACATTTTCCAAAGTGATTTTGAAACTGGGTAGGAACCTCGGAGGTCAGGTGGGCAGTTGCGGGGAAGAGCGGCCAAGGCGGCCTCTGAGATCCCGGGCCAAGAGCCCGCCACCCGGCGCCGAGGGGCCGGCGCCCAGGGCCGCTCCCACACCCTCGCTGGGCACCGCCGCAGCCCGGAACCACCTTCAGGGCCTTTTGATTGAGTCAAGCACTGCGGGAAGGCCAGTGAAAGGTTCGCGCGCCGGCGGGCGCTTTTACGGGCCGATGCAGTCTTGCGTGCCCCCGGGGGGCCCGGGTTCCAGCTGGGAGCTCCCACCTGCTGCTTCCCAGGAGACCGCGGGTCTCCGCAGCAGCAGGTCGCCGTCCGGGGCGCCGGGAGCGGCCGTCGCGCAGCCGAGGACACGGGCAGGCTGCTTCCCGGGCTCCACCGCAGCAGGGCCGAGGCTGCCCTGGCCGCAGACTGGCCTGCCCCCGAGATGGGCAAATCCGGCGGTGGGGTGGGAGCCACAGGCCGGACAGCGAGCCTTCCAGTCACCGGTCAGGAAGGGGCGGGCGTGGGTGGGGGCCACCCGTCGTCCACGCCAGGAGCTGCTCGGCAGCTTGGCTTTCTGAGGCCAGAACCTGCTTCCGTCACGCCTGTGCGGGCGGTCAGCCCTGCACCCGTCACACGCCTGTGCACCCGGGTCAGTGGTCATGGGAGACAGCTCTGAGGTCACGCATGGACAGTCGCCCGCGGTCCAGCTTCCAGCTATTCCTCCTCCTCATTTTCAAGTTCAGCTGCGTGTCTGTGCCTGTGGGAGGAACCGGGCCAAACCCCAAACCACAAGGCTGAGTCCTTTGTCTGTGACGGTCACAGTTCAGGAAAATCATGTCCATGTGCCCGGCTCCCCCTGCGCCCAGACTGAAGGCCCTGGTCCTGCAGCGGGCGCTCCAGCGCGCTGCCCGCTCTCCGAGCAGCCTCCTCACCTTCCGACGTCCTGCTTTCTCCCCGTCCCCCCACCCCGGCCACGGGTCAGTCCCTCCGGCGCCCTCTGCCCACGAAGCGGACGGGAGCCCTGGTCTGAGGCACCGCTGCTCCCTGCGAGGACGTGGCTGAGCAGAGGTGACCGGGCCCCATCGCCCAGGCCTTGACACTCACCGCAACGAGGCTGCCTCCCCCGTTCAGGCGTCTCGGAATTTGTCCCACAGCGGGGCCTGGCGGGTAACGTGAACGCCTAGTGGGACGCCAGGAACTGGAGAGCAGGTCATTCTCTTTGGGTTTTGTCGTCTCGGGGTGACTTCAGTACGACAGTCGTCGCAGTGTGTAACAAAACGCCGCCCTGCGCGACGACCCACCACCCAGCGCTGCCTCTGCTCGCCTGGGTGAGCGGCCCTGCATGAGGCCGAGAGCGGCTGCCGTGCTTGCCCCGCACCTGCCCCAGGGCCACAGGTGGGCGCCCTGCTTGCAAAGTCGGAGAGAACACTCCCAGGAGAGGACGCGCGCGACCGTGAGGACGGGAGTGACGGACGCCAGTGCCCTTTCCCCCGCTAGGCTGCCTGCTGTTTGCTGGGTTCCCTCCAGACCCCCGTTTGCCTCCACCCGCAGCTGCAAGATCGCGGGAGGAGGGAAAACTCCCCGAGCGCTCGGGCTTCTTTTCCGATGGCCACACGATCAGATGAGAACGAAACAGATTGATCGAAGAAAGCCAAACAGTGGGGGCAGCACTGGGCGAGGCCGTGGGACGGCCCGGCTCGGAGCGCGGGCGCTCTGCTCTGTGGGGCTCCTTTCCCTGCCATGTAGACTGTCCCTCCGGTAGAAACACTGATTCTGGTAAAGTCCTCGCTCTGGGTGACACCCCGATTTTCATCTCCTGGGGAGTGAAGGGTGGGGCACGTTCTTGTGAGCTTGAAACAATCACGTGTCAAAGCCACATGCCTTGGAGGAAAAGGCAGTTCTCTGTGGATCAGAGGCCATGTGGGGCCAACTCAGATGGACGCAGATGACTGAGAGCAGCGCGAGGCAGGTGCTGTGGCGTTCAGCGACCACTGGACAGGAGTGATGTCGCTTTGCCGAGGTCTGCTGACCTGTGCAGCCGACACCGATCTCGACAGGTTTGGTGACAGTGACGCAGGCTGGTGGGCTTGGAGGGCCCAGTCCTCGGCTCTGCCCTCAGCCCCAGACCAGTTCCTGACACGCGTGCCTCCGGCACGATCGGTTTGCAATCTCGCGCTCGCCATCCTGCTACGACAGCTCCTGCGTCTGCCGGCGCGCCTTGCGGTCTCACGTTCACAACGTCTGACCCCAGGTCGTCAGGGTGGTGCCCCGAGCGGCCAGGCTGCAGCGCGACGACGCCCCATCCAAGACGACGATGGTGACTTCCCACTTCGCACGAACGAGGGGCAATGCCGCCCGATGTCCAGCAGCGATGCCTCCCCTCCAGGTGCGGTTCCCCCAGTGCCTCCCGCGCGCAGATTTCCTGTTATCACTCCCCGGCGACTGTGATGTCTGCGCACAGCTTCCTCCTCCCGCATTTCTGACCCTCCTGTTAGTCTGCAAATCTCATCGAGATGCTCCTCGTCCATCCTTTCTGGTGAGGGGAGTGACTTTGGCCTTGTCCTTCCTCACTCATCACTCGCTGGGACAGGTCACAGGAGGGCGCCTGACAGTCCTCAACCAGAGCGGGAGGTCCTAACGTGTGGCGCCGGTGTCCCCGACCCCTAACCCTTCGCACCGGCCCCTCACCCACGAGGACGGTGTGGTCTCGCTGTGAGCAGCGGAGCGGTTACACCGGTGAGCACACCCATCTCAGCTTACGGATGTTCCCACCAGCACCGCGTCGCCTGCGGGTGCTCAGGACACTGGGCAGACTCTTTGGTGTCTGATTGTTCTGGAAGCACGACCACCGCTTCCTGGAGTTTTCAGCTGGCGTGCGGGAGGCCGGAGGAGGGCGTCTGTAGGACAGGTGGCCCGTCTCGCTCAGTCTGCTCTACCACCCACGGCAAAGGAAGCGCTGCACACGCTCGTCTCTAGCAAAGGACGCTCAGCTCCGTCCCGCCCGTGGGGCCCAGAGGAGCGCGGGGTCCGACAGCAGGGCGCAGCCACGCCGCCCGCCGGCAGAGGAGTCTGAGCTGGAAACACGCGTGGTGCAGCGGACACCGGCGGGCGCTGGAGCACGAGGTCACCAGGCGGGATGGCCGGGCGGGAGGGAGGAGGCCCTGCTGTCTCGGGACGCGCGGCCCGACTCACCCACTTTCTCTGCACGTCGTCTCTCTGTACAGGAAGAGGACTGAGGTGCCTTCGGACGAGCGCGTGCCTACAGGGAGACTCAGTCATGCCGCCGGGAGAACAAACAGGCACAGACCAGTGGTTTATAGTCTCTATAATAAATGCAAATAAATCAGTACAAACAAAGCTGGGTTTTAGCAAACTGTACATCCATAAATATCTTTTTTATGCAACAATCCATTTGTTTTCACGTAAAGCCTCCACGTTCGTACTCATTACATCTCATTTTTCTTTACGCCTTTAAAAAAAGTGCCTTTTCGATTTATAGCTTGTGCTTCTAAAGGAAAGGTGGGACGTGGTGCCCACGGAAAGCAGGGTGCACAGGAAGCCGTCGGCGCGCGGGAGGCGCGGGGCCAGGCCTGCCGTGGGCAGCGGGCGGCTGGCAGACGCGCGCCGGGCGGACGCAGCACCTCGGGCGGGCGGCTCAGAGCGGAGGCGGCCCGTTGGTGTATCTGAGCATGGGGTGGAAGGAGCGGGCGAAGTTGTTGGCCAGGGCGCAGCTGTAGCCCTCCTCGGACGTGGGCACCAGGCAGGCGAGCCCCAGCAGCAGCAGCAGCAGCAGCTGGAGGGGCAGCGCGGCCCGCAGCGCCCTGCACAGGAAGGCCCGGCCGGAGCCCGCGGGCTCAGAACGGGAGGAAGTGCAGCCACCTCCGCGGGACCTGTGGGCAGAAGCGACAGCCAGGCTCAGAGGACTCGGGCGGGGCCGCCCTGCTTCCCTCCCGCACGCTCGGGGCGCACACCACCCCGCGGGCGCCGGCTGCAGCCTGGCCTGGCGTGCCGGCATCTCCCACCACCGGGGAAGGGCTGTTGGCAACGGGGGACGGGTCAGGAGCAGCTGGTCCACCAGAGGTGGCCGACTGGGGAAAAGCCCCGCCTCAACGGGGCGAATTGCTTTCCATCGCAGAGCTGCCCTGCGCCCGCCCCAGCGGCGGAGGCGAAGTGGACGGGGATGACGGGGCGCGGCGTCCGCGCCGAGTGTAGGAGCGGCAGGTGCACCGCGAGGCACCACGAGCCGCTCTCGGGCACACGCAGGGTCCCCATCGGGTTGACCCACGTCCAGCCGCCAGCTGGGTGGCTGCGGAGCGCCTGGCCCATCTTGCACCGGTCAGCACGGCCCGGACGTCAGCGGCCCCGCGGCCTGGCTGCAGGACGGCAGCGTGGACACTAACAGGACAGCGTGACCCGCTGTTGCCGCCTCTCGGACCTGGGGAAGCAGTTTTCCGAGGAGGACCTCTGCCTCGGCAGCCTTGCAGACTCGGCTCCTAGCTCCCGCCGCCCTCTCGCCCTCTCGCCCGCGCAGCACAGCTCTAGGGAGTCGGCGGCACGTCACGGCCCCCGAGAGCGACGGCTGCGGATGTGGACGACAGAGGGAGGGCCTGGGCGGCCACGGTGTCTGTGCGAGCACTGACGCGACGAGGTCACGAGAGGCGTCGAGGCAGCCTGCACACACCACATGCGTACACACCACACACGTGTGCACAACCACACACCACACGCATGCACCGTCCACATGTGTGCACAACCACACATCACATGCATGTCCACAACCACATGTGTGCAGTCCACACGCGTGCACACATGCACTCGCACACGCACACGGCACTGCACGTTCCATGAACGTGCACCTGCTGTGTCTACGGGTTTACAGCTCTGAGGCTTCACGAGCAGAAACCATCAGAGAAAATGAAGGCGTGGGGTGGACAGCACGTGTGTGCTCTTCTCGTGGGCAGACCCCGTGTCCTCTGCCTCTCACTGCGTTTCTGAAAACACTCGTCGTCGAGGGGTAAGCACAGCCTCAGAGAAGAAGTGTCACAATGGAGAATGGACAGGGTCCCCTCACACTGGGACAGAGGCCA
Source organism: Solenodon paradoxus (assembly GCA_004363575.1). Taxonomy (NCBI): domain Eukaryota; kingdom Metazoa; phylum Chordata; class Mammalia; order Eulipotyphla; family Solenodontidae; genus Solenodon; species Solenodon paradoxus. Next base: position 1,697 of record RJWH01011197.1, on the reverse strand, counting down.
CTCACAACTCCGTCATCGGGCCGCACAGAAATCCGGAGACAGGCAGGTTGGTGGCCGGACGCCCGGGCAGCCTGCACCTGGTGCCGGGGACACACTGCACTCTGCCAGCTCGGCTCCTAGCCCCTCCGGCCAGACGGTCTTCCAGGCCGAGCGCGCCAGGTCTGCGCCTCTTCTCGCGTCCCCTGGCTGGTCAGTGCAAAGCGTCCACAGCCCGGAGGCCGCGCTGGTTCAATCGCCACCCAGGGGTCGACCCGATGAACTGTCCCTCTGCGAAGACTCATGACTCACTTTCGTGGAAATGCAGCGCATGACGTGTGTCTTGTTGGGGGACAGGAAAACTAAGCCGGTGAGGTAGCTACAAGATACCCCCGTCGAGCACGGCCTTCGACGGCCCCTCCTGACTCTCACTCCGGGGCTGCCAGGCCCCAGCACCGAGCTTGGGTCCTCGCCCCCAAGAGCCCGCGGCCGGTGCCCAGGGCGCCCGGGCAGGCGCAGCTCCAGCTCCAGCTCCAGCTCCAGCTCCAGCCAGCGAGGGCGGGTCGCGAGCCCACGCCGCGTGCGCCCCCGGCACCGGCCGCACAGCTGGAGGCACCTCAAACGCCAGTGAGACCTGAGACCCCAGAGGCGCTCGAGGCCCACGGCCCTGTCTGTCTCGTGAAACTCGCAATGTGCTGTATTTGGCGTGTCTGAGGGTCAGCACAGGCACCCCCACGACACTCCGACGTGCGTGACCGCCTAGAGCCAAGTCGGCGCCTCGGGTATCAGCGCGCTGAGGGCGTGGACACGGGGCTTTCTGCCTGGCGCACGCACAGCCCTGCGCGGACGGCCGGCTCTCTGGTCCCATCCTTCTCAGTTGCCAAGACGAGGCTGCAGTGACGCCACAGCGATTAGCTCTGCCCGTTCCTGAGTCACTGGTCTGCCTTCAAGTGCCTTGGGCAGCGTGGGACAATGACGCAGCCTAGGGGTTGACTCTTTCCTCCGCGATCTTTCCCTCGGCCTGAAACTGCGCCCAGGAAACGGCCTCCCCACCAGGCGGGGGCCACTGCAACGCACGAAGGGCCTGTCCGTGAGGACGCGGCTTCGGGACGCCCAAGGCCACGGGCGGCGGGCAGATGCTCGCACCTCGCTGACCGCACAGTCTGATGGGCAGCAGCGGACCACCCGCTCGCCAATTACTGCGTCTGAGCAATTTGACCCGGGCGCACGACTGGCCCTGAGACACGGGGGCCACCCTCCTGGCTGGATCAGGCTGTGGGGTCCATCGCAGGACGTGGCCCGTTAACCGGTCAGAGAATCCCTCATTCAACTTTAACTCCCTGTGCCTTCTGAGGGGAGGGTGCCACCCTCGGGGGAAGCAGGGGCTGAGGTGAGACAAAGGGCCACCCCCGCGTGTGACCGGGGTCAGCAGCCCTCACAAGCCTCTCCTCATGGCGTTCAGGCGGGCTCTTCTGTCACTGCCAGGTCCATGATGGCAGAGAGAAAGGGACTTTTAATATTATCTAGTAAGCTAGAAGCACCCCAGTCGCAGAGCCCTGGGAAGGGTGACAAAGGAAAGGGGACACAGCTTGGCTTCTGTGGACACATTCTAACACGGGCTTTCTTCCTTCTAGTGTCACCTCCATCACCTGCCACCTCTCGTCCCCATCCCCCCGTCGCCTGCCACCTCTCGCCCCCGTCCCCCCAACACCTGCCACCTC